>VZRH01000166.1:272381-297534 GCA_013397555.1 Urocynchramus pylzowi | reverse complement strand
CCCGGCAGCAGCGGCCGCTCTCTGTCTGCCGGGTGGCCGTCTGGCTCTGTCCGGGTGAGAGGAAAGACGCGAAGTTCCTCTTGAGTATGAGGAAAAACTTCTGTACTGAGTGGGTGACCGTGCTCTGAAGCAGGTTACCCAGAGAGGGTGTGGAGTCTCCCCCACTGGAGATGCTCAAGAACCGTCTGGACACAGTCCTGTGCCATGTGCTCTAGAATGACCATGCTTGAGAAGGGAGGTTGGGCCAGATGGCCCACTGTGGTCCCTTCCAGCCTGACCCATTCTGTCATTCTGTGAGAGGTCTTTGTACCTTGGACAGGGCGTTAAAAGAGGTCACCCTTCTCCCTGCTCTACGTGCGGGTGAGAGTCTGTAAGTTTTGGCCTGTATTTGGCTTGGCGGATCACAGCAATACCACCACACGCAGCCACGTTACCTGACTGAAGCTAACTGGTGATTGGTACAATTAAAAAGATACAACGGAAAAGTACAATTCTTTAGACACAACATTTTTTTGAATCAAAGGCCTTAAATATTGTGCTGGTGAGACATTGGAGCAGGCTGCCCAGAGAATTGTGGATGCCCCAACCCTGGAAGTGTTCAAGGCCATGTTGGACTGATACTGAAATCAGACAACAAACTTCCTAAAACAGTTTTGAGTATCAGACAGCAGGCATTCTTTATTACAGTGCTGGACTCATCAGAGAGATAGCTCTGTTAATCTGATGTGTGTCCAGAAGGTACAGCAAGGTATTTATTCCATCATGATCATACATATTGATTATGATGTACTTCTGGCTGATACATAAACATAATTTTTCATAGAACTAATTTGCATGCAGCTGCCTCCTACTCAAAGTCTTTTAATGTTCCTAGAGGGTTGTCTGAAGGGGTCTTTGGTGGTTGTACTCACCAAGTGCCCCCAATATTACAGATGACCTGGCCTTGAACTTCTCTTAGGGCATGTGCTGTTGCTTCTTTTTATGTAACTTGGCCCAAGAAGCCACTACGTTCCTCATTATCTGTTTATCCACTGTTCCAGCTACAACTATCATCCTGCGTGCACACTTTTACATTCTTTTATAATTTTTTGTAAGCTGGTCTTAAACCTCTATCCAGCAACTTCAGGGGAACTGAAAATTTCTCTTCTCTGTGTTATCTGTCAGGACAGGACTTTGAGCAATCTGGTGTAGGGGAAGGTGACCTGCCCATGGTAAGGTGGGGTGGAAGCAGATAGTAGTTTAAGGTCTCTTCCAACCCAAACTGTTCTGTGATTCTGTGAGCTTCTATGAAGCATGCATGCAGACACAAAGCTAGATCTAGCACGTTGGTTGCTAGATCAACCATAAACCAGATCCAAGCTCCTCAGAATATTCCAGATGTCTGTGCTTAAATTCCCAAAGCAGCTAGTATACTTCCCACTTCCTTGCAATTTCTTCAAGACCTTAACATTGGTCCCATAATAAATAGGACCATAAAAAAGCCGTACATGACAAAAGATTAATTTCTTCAGCACAAGGAACAACTGTGTACAGGAGCATTGTCATGATTCAGCATGTCTCACATGCATAATTTATCATGGTAACAGGAGAACAATACTACAGGTTGTTTTTTGGGAGGAGGAACGGATTTGGCTTTACAATGAGGAATTGTTAAGAGGGAAATGTCATTCTCTGATTAAGAGTATCAGTGGAGGGGACAAGCCATACATTCTCAACCCCTGACCTGCCAACACATAAGGAAAAAATGCCTACTCTCCTGAAGTACACCTTCTGCCTCCCAGTCCAGCTGCCTCTGTCCCTTCACTAAGAGTCACCAAGTAAAGTGAGGGACAAAGTCCTCTTTCCTCCCCCCCACCATCATCAAACACCCTGTGATGATGTGCTAACAATCCATTGTGACAGGAGCTAGCAGGCTGAGAGCATGCCAAGTGTCAATGATGAAATGGGTTCTGGAATTAAAGTTAAGGAGGATGGTACAGGTTCTGCAAGGTGAAAATTACCAAAAACGACCTTAGAAAGGGTCAGTTGAGGAACAGGCAATAACTGAAGAATGGTTGATTAGTACTGAGAGCAAACATGATCAGAAACTCAGTAAATAAGATCATCAAACTAGGTAGTTCCTGCAACTAGTACGAACTATTTCTCTAACAGATGTCAACACAGGAAAATAGCAATAATATGTAATGGTACAAAGATCACCCTGTGAAGGAACTGAGTAGAGACTTTGTTGCAAATGATGATCCCCATGAGGCAGTGTCCCAAAGATTAGTAAAATAATAGGATTATGTTTCCTGCAAAATTTGTTTGCTTGGGATGTTTACAAAGCTTGCTCAAACTGTGCTGTAAAATCTGTAGTTGCATGGCATCTGAACAGCATCTGATTTAAAACGAAAGTTTGAACTTGCATAATTTGAATTTGAATGTAGAGCCTTCCTGTTAGTGATGGCATTATATTGGGAGTACTTGGGACAGGAACAAAAAGGGCATGGAGGAACAGAAAAAAACACCCTGAGATAACCAACCATTCAGAACATGTACACAAGGGAGCGAGGGAAAAAGCTTTTAAATGCAACCACATTGTTCATCAAAGTGTGACAACGATCAGTGAAAGAAGTGGCATCCCGTTATACTGACCTGGGGGCACAGCTTTTGGCCACAGCTACACCAGCCCTGGCCATCAGGGAACACTGGCAGAGCTGGCTTGGGGCTGTTGGAAAAGGTCATGTAGACAAACCCACCACAGGGCAATATGTGCTGTACTCGCTTTTGTCTGAAAACAGCTGATGGTTTTGTCTGTTTCTGATGGAAGACAACTTGTTGGGCTCTCCAGTGTTTCACTGGAATGAGTCAAACCAACGAAGAAAGAATGACGATGGTGACAAGCTGATAGCTGGAAATCAAGATGACTAGCTAGGAAACATCCAGAAGCTGAGGCTGCTTCTCTCTTCCCTTGCTATGCTACTCATTACTTCTGTTTACAATTTTTTTTACTATCTCCTCTGCTTCTTCTGGACATCCCATTTAAAGCAAATTCCAGAAGCATTTTGCCTTCTGTTCAGATATACACTTTGTGGCTGCAATCTAGATCGTTGCCATTTGTAATCTACATTCCTGTGATATACTCCACAAAAAGTTATCATTCAGAAACTTCAACTGCAGAAAGAAATGGCTGCCAGCTGCACTGAAGAACTTCTCAATGGAGATCTCATAACTAGAATGTTATAAATAAGACTTTTGCAAGCCAATTAAAAATTTTAAAAAATTATGATTTATTATCAATCGTTTACAAATCAGATAGCCAACCGACCGAGAGACAGCGCCGAGCCCGGGCTCGGTACTGGGTGAACCAAAAAGCCTGGCCTCTCTCACACCAAGCCAACCCTGTTCACGACTGCAGCATGTTGGAGCTGAGTTTTATACTCTTTTTCTGCCCTCAGGCTTAGTTCTTTGTCTTCCTACAGTGTCTTTCCATATTCATGTAGGTTTCTTCCAGTTTCTTCTTACATTCATGTTGGACTCTTTTCGGCGTTCCTCGTTGTACAAAGTCCTTCCAAGAAGCGATGGATGGTATCTTCCTAGTTACTGGAACTCAGCATTCAGCTTGGATTATCTGCAGGATACATCTTGATTGCCCATCCGTACCAGGTGTTCCCCAGGCAGACCGGCAGATCGGTGGTGATGGGCGTTCTCCTGTGTCGGGCTGACTTCTTGTTAAAATGTTAATGTGTGTCCCTCCACCCATTTCACCGGTTTCAGTTACACTACATTGTAGTCTGGCCCCGGGTGTTCAAATGTTAATAACACCTCCTCCACCCATGGCTGTTCCTTCATTGTATGAGCTGCAGCAGCCTGATAACATGTTAATTTGTCCCCCCAGCTGCAGGCTTCTGGCAGTGACTGCTGAAGCCCTACAGCCTGTTCGAATGGAAATGAAAGGAATTTGGCTTGCTACATTCCTTTCTGTGGTCCATCTCACCCAGTGTAGTCACTTACTATTTCTAATATTAAAAACAACTATTTCAGCATGAATTATCAATTACCTATAACATAGAAGTTCCTTGCACTTAGAATTTACTTGCTGGCTCTAATTTCCTCCTTTTGTCCCTGGTTCAGTTTGTCTCTTTCCTGTATTTCTAGATTGTCTAGTGTTCACTTGGCCTTGCAAATGCAACAGATGCAAATCTTCCCAGATTACCGCTAAACATCAGCATGTGCATTTCCTCCTCTTAAAATAGCCATGTGACACTAAAAAGTCTCTTTCCAAAGTTTTTTTTACAGACTAAAATAAAATTATGGGGCTTTGCAGTGTGCCAGCACAGTTTAACCTTTATGTGGCAACAGTGAAGGAAGTGGGGAGGAGACTCAGTGCTCCATCTGTGTCATTTAAAAATGCTTTTGACACAGTTGTCATCCAAGACATCAACCTGGCAGCTTTCTGGCCAGACTATTACAGCAACACGAAGCAGTCACTGGGAGGATGTGTCCCAGAATATACAGCCCTTACTGGTCTGTGTCCTTTTGAGAAATGGACATCTTAATATGTGGTTGGTTTTCGAAATCTGTAAAATATAAAACACGCTCACTGGAAGCAAGATGAATGCATTAGGAATTCATGGTTAGGGAAATGTAATATATTAACCTTTTCAGCAACAGTAAAGTAGGTGAACTTTACATACTAAAACATCTGGAACAAGCAATGAATGAGCACAGTGCCTCCCAAGCTCCGAAGGCTGAATTAGGAATTGATCTAGAATATATCTTAGATCTGTAGGCTGCCTTATGGAACTCCACAATCAAGAACCCATCAAGCTACACTTATTTGTCCTTTCAGTAAGGAGACAGTAAGAAATTTTCTTAGGATTTTCAATTTTCTGTTTTCTATACTTCACTCACCTAACATATACAGACACACACATAAAACTTGTCTTCCAGATTGGAGGATGGTTTCCTTGGAAATCTTTTTTGTGTCCTATTATTTATGCTCTTTACCCAAGTAAAATATTTCTCCAGCAGCTGGCAAATAACAACTGAGACTTTCACAACTGAGAAGAGATTTGCTTGACCAGTTTCAGCTGGAAGCTCACTACAGATAAGGCTGGGCCCAGCACTCTGGAGTGGGCCAGCTGCCCTGTAATGTTTCCAGTTCTCCACGCAACATACCTCCACTGTAATCTATGGAATAATATCACCTCTGCACACTTTCCTATTGGTTTAATGGTCGGTCAGAGAAGACACTCTGCACTTGTAAATTAACCCTGGGTTCATCCCATTGGATTCCCTTTCAAGGAGAAGGAGCTTACCTAAGGTGAGAGGAAACACACCTTTTCTGAACACCCAGTAATAGATAAAAACTGATGGAAATGACTGTGGTATTCACAACCCCTTTTTCTTCCAAAGGTAATTTTTAGTTTTCACTTAAATCGAAAATTCCCCAAACACATGGAAACAGCCTGGATATACATGAAGAAATCCCAGTTAATGTCTCCTAACAGTGCTCTATCCACTAGTTTTATCAGACACCTACAGGTCCCATCTCTCATTCCCAATTAATCTTTGTAACACTGTGTCTCTCCTAAGGATGAGTAGGATGCTAGCCCTGCCTATGTAGAGATGCTGTGGTTCAAAACTTAATGTCTTCCCCGTCCAAGTCCCTGTGCTCCCTGGCTGTGCAGTGTCAATGGAAGTGGGGCATCCCAGGGTAATGAGCACAGATCAGCCCTGATAATTTAAGAATGCAACTGCAAGCTAATCTCTGATGAGTTAAACCCAGATATTCAACCAAATAATCAGGCCAACAGACCATATTCGTAAATTATCACAGGCCAGCTCCAAATCTGTCACATCCAGTTTCTTTTCTGACACGTAAAAGGCCAGAAATATCTTTCTGCAGCAGCACAAGTAACCTCATTGGGTATAAGCTCATTTCAAGGAACTTGGGAATTGCCCAGTGGGGGCCATAGCTCCTGTTGATGAATCTCAGTAATTATAAAGCAGGGGGTATAGTTGTATCGCCTGTGGGTTTAAAATTCAGTAATCATTGATTGCTTAGCTCCCTTAGCTGCCTGAGCACTTCCCTTGCCCTGTCTCCATGATCCTTGTGAGTCCCTCCCAACTCAGCATATTCTGTGATTCCTTATCTCATGAGGGTTTCCTACTCAGGTTCTTGTTAGCATTGTTGCTAGAACGAAATGAAGCACTGCCAACTCCTGGCAATATGTGAACAAAACAGCATTTCCTCAAGTCACCTGGCTCTACTGGGAGACTGTAATCGACCAGGATGAGAGTCTGCCCTGACTTCATTCCTGAAAAGGGACTTCCTAGTGGAGGAGGAAAATGTTGCTTTAACTGTCAGGTTGTAGGTGAATGTACGTGGAAAAGAAGCCCTGCATATCTTTTCACTTCCCTAGTGTGAGTCTTCAGCTGCAAGGAGAATCAAAGATTCACTTAACAAAAAGGATCCCAAAGGTTTCCAAATGTGGTTCCATTCAGATTGGGAAAGAGTTTTCCCAAATTCAAAATACTTTTAAAGAAAAGCATTGCGACAGAGCCTTGATTAAAAACTATGCTTTCAATACATATATTTTATTTGGAGTTTGATATTTCATTTATTACTATGTTAAATAAATTATATACATGAAGTATTTAGAACTTTTTTCCTCCATAACAGCTAAAAGACACTTACAAAATAACTAAAACTTTTGCTTCAAATTCACAGTTTGCTGAAGCATTTTTATTAAAAAAAAAGAAAAAGAAAAAAAAGTTCCCAAACCTCTTCAGACTGCAAAGGAAGATGGTCATTACGTCATTACTGGTATTTCTACTGTCACCTCCCTTGCTGACCCCACCTGTTTTTCAATAATGCCTTCACAGGCTGTGCCATTTTTTTGCCCATAGAACTTTAACTGAATACCCATAGTAAGGTACATTTTGTTCTCTTAGTCTTATTGAACATCAGAGGTTTGTTTTCCCTCTTGTTGACAGCAGATCACATTAAATTACTAAAAAGAGCCCAGGACCAAAAACACATTCATTTTCATTTCTATTCTGAAAAGTAACCATATAATATGGAGTTATGCAATCATGTATTTATTTTCCTAGTGATTTTAAGGTCAGATATCCTCAGTTTAAAGGTAAAGGCTATTTTTTAAAGTATTATTCCATGTGTTAAGCTACTGCAACTTGCAATTTAAAGGTCATAATATTCCTTCCTGATCAACAGTACTCCTTATGAACTCTTATTTTTGACCATAAAGTCCCTTTCTTTCAACTTAGACTTTCAGGGGCATCTATATGAATGACATTAAGGAATCAGTTGGGAGGAATAGGATCTCTCGCTTTCACTTAATTTTAAATATTGTGTATATTCTGAAATGCCCTACTTTGCACACAGGCATTACATCTGTGTGAGGGATTTGCATCAGTGTGACTAAATTGATTTTGCTGCATCATTGCACATTTGCCTAATGTCAACAAGGCCTTTACTGTTGGCTATGCTGAACTAACAAGAATAGAAAAGTAGCATCGAAAACTTTCTTTAAGGTTGTTTGGAGATAGGATTGTGACTATACCTACAGGAAAAATAAGAAGGGTCAGTTTGCTTCCACATGTTGCTGTTTTTAGACAGTTGGTTCTCAAAGAAGCAAAGCTTATTAGAAAAATTGGAGTCTATAAATTTAAGTTGAAGGAAAATGCTACAAATTTCATAGCAGAAAGATAAAACTAATCCTTTCTTGGGCACTAAAATTTTCATTTTCAGTGGTAACTAGCTAGTAAATAAAATATTCAGCTCTTCAAAAGCCTCTGAGTATTTTGAGTTTCGCTCTCATTGTGTCCCAAGTGTTGTCCCCACAACTAAACCAAACCTACATTGGACAACTGGCACCAGGACCAGCTGGAGCCAAACCAACTCTTCTGTTTCATTACACAACTTCTCTGAACAGCCCTGAATAGAGGGTGGGACAACAAAATTGAGGATAAACAAGTCACAATCCTCAGTGGATCGACATAGGACTGTGTTACTTTGAATAACGCCTTCTGAGCCCTTCAGCCATCTGTGTCTGGACAGACTTCAAGACTGCTGCACAGAAATTTTAAGGTTCTAACCTGGCCTCTCAGCTATGAAAGTCTTTGCCGTAGGAGACGTGGCAATATGACTCATTTCAGCCCCAAGACATAAGGGATGAGATATCCCAAGCTTCTCTCCAATTTGTTCATTCTGCTGTCACTATTTTTGGTATTAATTCTTCGGGGATTTCATGATAATGGAACATTTGTGGTATTAATTCTTAGGATATTATAATGAAATTAAAAGGAGTAGATTTTATATATATAGGAACTTTGGATAGATAATATCTAAACCCCACAGATTTTGCTCTCAGTTACTTCAAGACATTTATGGAGCTAGGCAAATGCTGAACATCTAAGAGCATTTCCATTTTAAAAATCTTTTTGTTAGGGTAATATCTGGGGGAGATAGGTAAGGTTTGCCTTTGCTTTTCCACATTCTGTACAGCGATTTCCAGCTGTACAGAAGTTCCATCCTGGGGTTATGATGTGACACACAACCCTTTTGGCAGCAGTGCCAGGGATGAAGTGGTGCCACGTCAGCTGCTCAAATGTTCAGTCATGCCCTGAACACAGCACTGCTGAGTGTTCCAGTTTTTTGGTGGGGGAGGGGGTTACCATGCTTTGGTTGGCTGCAGGGAAGAGAATCTTCAAAAATCAATAACTACAGCAGTGGCAGCTCTACAGTGCCCCATCACAAGAGAGTTATAGAGCGTTGGTGGTGCCATGATACCCACTTTTCAGCTTTTCAGCCATGCTCTCTTCTGGATTTAAAATAAAGGGGTGATTCTTAATTGCATTTATGATCAGAAATTGAAGGTGTTAAGGCTGATACCAGCTTTTATATCTGTTGACTCATTTTATTTACAATTTCTAATATTAATAGAGGAGTCAAAATGAGGCTTCAATGATGAGCCTTCAGAAGTTCTGGTTAGGAGGGATAAAGAGCCATATTATAAGCATATTTTAGTTAGATTTCCTACAAAATCATGGAGGTGCTGATAGATCACTCAGAAATATTTCTACCTAACATTGTCATATTCAGCCCCTCTTAGATTACAGCCTTAGTACATGTTTTTGGAGCAGTCAGCACTGTGTAACTGTACAATACTCTGACAAAACCTGTTCCTCCACTCGTGTTTTTCCATCCTAAATCAAACACGAGAAAAGCAAGCAGAGTTTGACCCTAAATTGGAGAGCTTTGACAAAAGAAGATATGTATTACAGTCACAGGAACCTGACCTCCAGATCTTTGGAGCTGCATATTTATGATTTTCCAGTGCTTGAATGGATTTTAAAATAAGCCAATCTGTAAATACAAGGGAAAATCTAACTGCAGGGTTCTGAAGTTGTGCAATGCAGCACTCCAGATTTGTTTTCTTCATAAATCTGTAGAACTGTGGGCAATATGTAAGTAAATAACTGCCTAATTTATTTCTTGTACTTCTATTCAAACAAGTCATACCCCAAAGGAATATTTTAGTAATGTGTCAAGAGTATAATGAATTTTAATATATTTTTGAGGGTATCATTTGACATTTCAGGATACAGGATCAAGGATTATGGTTCATGCATCAGAGACTTATTCTGGACTTAAACACACCTGGATTGTGTTTATAGATATGCACACACACATATGTACATAACAGACATGTCTATATTTAATATATATATACACATGTATCAATCACATACTTCCCTGGGGAAAACAGTCTATAGCTCTGTTTGCATTTGCACAGAAATTGCATTTTTCTGTCCCATGGGCCTGTTGAGAGGGACCTCAAATACTGAGAAATCTCACATATTGTTGTAATTAGAAATAATATTAAATGTGCAGCAGGCAGATATCCTAAATGTTAAAAGGAAGTTGGAACTCAGGAGTAATTTCTAATTTGCCATTATCATAATCTAGTAAAAGATTAAAATAAAGAGAATATTGTGATTTTTTTCCTGGTCTCAAGTAATAACTGGGTGTATTTTTGCCCTGGGAGACAGCTCACAGCTAATGACATAATTTTCATTTCAGATATTGACTAAAATTTTCCCAAGTTATTACTTCTACAGAGATTATACTGCTTTATGAAGAACTTAGCAAGGATACTTAAAATTCAGATTCTCGTAAAATATGGTTCAGCATAACTCCACCAAAGTAGCTAGAACTAGACCAAGTTGGAATTCCTGACAGTCTGTCACAGTGTTCCTACCCACATTTTCACAGTTACTGAAACCTTAGTTCACCTTTACAAAATACATAATTTTATTTCTTAGTTTCTGCTTGATTAATCACAGGTGAGTGACAAAACGAGAAGGATTAATGTAAAACCAGATCTGAATAGCAGCAGCATCAAGCAATGAACATGACAATTCTTTTCCCCTAGAAAAAAATTGAACAACCAAAATAGGAGCGGTAAAAGAAATGTAGNAAACCAGATCTGAATAGCAGCAGCATCAAGCAATGAACATGACAACTCTTTTCCCTAGAAAAAAATTGAACAACCAAAATAGGAGCAGTAAAAGAAATGTACATTAGCTTAAACCCCCCCCCCCCATTTTCTGATAAAAGGAGGTAGCTATGATAAAACTACATTACAGTATAATCAGTTGTCCACTGATTTGTAAAGATAAGATAGAAATGGCTTTAAATTATTTATAGTTCTCCAATAAACCAGTGCAGAATTTTTTGCATTCTGTAGTTTTCTGCAGTTTTGCCCTGATACGAATGCTAAACAGCTCAAGTTAATGATTCCCGCTCTTGCCACTGGAATGATGCCAGTCTAATACCTTTCACAGTTTCAGGTGGATTTATTAATCTCTTCCTTTCATTTTCCTACCTCATTTTTCTTATGTACATTCTTTGTATAACAAAAGCAAAACCAATTATGTGTTATCATTGTCAGTATCAATTTCCAGTGTCTGCAGAGAGCCTTCACCCTCTGATATTTTTTCCCCGAGTGCATTTACTGTTAATATTCCATTTCAGTCTTTCCATTCCTTTAGTCACATTTTGCCACACTTCACTGCCTTCTTCCCAATGTTGCTGCATTCTTGTTGCAGCCTCTAAGATTTCCCCCCAGTGTTGTGCTAGCTGGGTGCTGGCTGCTATGTAGCAATCACATCCCAACAGCGTTATAGGGCTGCGTGAGATCAGAGTCACACAGGAGACATGTCAGATACACCACACTCTTCTTATATGGCTGCCTGTGAGCTGCAGCAGCCAAGGCACAGAGTTATATTAAGAAAAATGCCTAAGGAATTGTAGAGGAAATATAGGGAGCTAAAGAAAACCAATGTTTCAAATAAAAGAGAAGGGTTTCTTCCATTTAACACGGTAGTGGAAAAAGAAAACTGTGTTAGTGATACTGCAAGCCACTGAAAATTGAGTGATTCAGACTTAGAAGCAACCAACAATTACCTCCCATATATACCTTGGTGAAATCAGTATTTCACTCTTTCCCTCTACAGGTCCTGTGGCCATCACCAGCTTGGCAGAGGGTGGAAATCCAATCAGGCAGTGCAGGGAAATGAGGCAGATGTGCACCTGTGCTTTGGGGTCCATCAGAGCTGGTGCACAGGGACTGAAGAGTACTGAGAACTTTCTGTGATCTGCTCAGCCAGGGCCAGTGCTGTGTGTTGGGTTAAAAGTCCTTCCTCTTGGGCTGCACAGGGAGCATGGCTTAGCTCAAAGGGGAGAAGAGGAAAAGAAAATAATAGCCCAGGTAGAAACACTCCATCTGTTTGCCCAGACTAGGAGCCTGGAGATCAAAAAGGCTGCACACATTTCAAGCAGATTTCTCTGAAACAGGGAAAGTGTAAAGAACTGCTTTATGGCTTACAGTAATAGGCTGCTTTTCATGGACTCTAATGTTTAACACAAAAGGGAGGAGGAGGAAAAAAAAAAAGAGAAGAAAATCCTTTTTTGACCAACCCCTAATTTTTTTCCAATGGACTTAAAATTTTTAAGTGGAAAGAGATGTCCCTGGCTAGACTTCCATAGCCTGAACATGGAAATAAATATAAATTTCCTGTAATGATTTGCTCCAACACATCCATAAACAACTGAGTGCTCTGGTTTTTTTTTGACAATAAGTAGATATAAATATTAAAAATGAACTAGAGACAAAATAAAATCTGCACATGATTGTACAGCAAGAGGGAAGAGAAAATCATGTTGATTGAACAATATGGAATATAAAGAGAATAGATATTTCCATAATTTTCTTATTGCAGTCATATGGAGAAATCTTTCAAATACAGAAGATGCCCTGTCTTTTACATTTTGCTCCAGAGCTTGTCATTACAGAACAACTTCCCAAATATCAAGTAAAAATAAATTTGGGGGAAAAAAAGACTACTTCATGGTATCCACTCAAGAATTTTGCACAGTAAAATGACAGCAGACTGCCATCCCCTTACATAAATATATAAACTATGTTGAGGAAAAAGAGTATTGGTAAACACAGTAGTTAATACACCATCTATTGTTCTGATATTCCCTGAGCACCCCATAGAAATTAGGTGTATTTCTGAACAACCATCACCATTTCTTTTTCCATTCATCCCTACGAGTACTAACTGGAATGTTAGGGTGGGAGTTCATTATGCAGCTTTGGCAGTGAATTGGTTTGTATCCAAACATAAAATGAGTTGTCTTGCAGAATGATAGAAGGGGATTTAACTTTGCTGAGTCAAATTTCAGTAAAGCAAACAGACCCAGAGCGTCAAATGAATTAAAGGTCCTGTGTCACTGTAGCAAAACTATATTGCTAAACAAGCTTTGGATAGGGTTTGAAGTTTCAAATTCTTGTTTATTCCTGTGGCAATAGGGATCACAGGAAATCTTTTAAACCCTTTGTTAAATGTGATAAATGGATATGCTTCATGCTAACTGAACTGTAACTATATCAATATTTTAGAAAATAATTGTTATAATGCAATAAAGGAAAAGTGTATGGGATTAGTGTTACAAAGCAGATGGGCCCCTTTGCAGATGTTACATGTGAAAAATAGGATACAGGATATACTACTGAGATAAGCCAGATCCCAAAACAGAATTGGCCTTGGGATGAGCAAAGTTGGACAATTCCCAAAGCAGAATCAGCCTTGGGATGAGCAAAGCTGGGACGATTTCAGGTATGGAATCTAAGTTGTGGCTTTATCTATGAAATAATAAGGCTTGTTTTTGGAACATGATGCTTACTTACATAATACAAAGGTTATTGTGCATGTGCAACCTGCAAGGTTATTCAGAGGGCAGCGAGGAAGACGGCGAGCCTTCCTCTGAAAAGACCACCAAAAGGCAGGAGAACCCCTAACAGCCAGTGGAGCATGTGCTATGCAGTGTAGTGACACAGATTTCAAGAATCAAAAATAGGAGGAGATTTACAGAAAATGATTGCTGAACATGTCTCAGCATACAGTATATGAGTTGTGTTTGGATTCCTTTGTTTTGTACGTGAGGCAGGGCGAGAAGCCCTCCCCGTACCCCGGCCGGTTTTGCTTATGCTTTATATGAACCTCAGTCATGCTTAATGAATCACTGCCAAATTTTTGTATATGCTTGATTATATTTAATATACTTCACTGTATTCATTTATATAAAATTGCTGTTCAATTAAAATTGTTGCTAAATTCAATTTTGTTGTTTATTAAATTAGACATATAGAACTTCATTCATAACATTAAAGATAGAAAAATATAAGGGAAAAAGGAAGAAAAAAAATTTAGAGTGCAGAAAAGTCAGGCCTTAATTTTAAAACTCTAATTTGCATTCACTGTTAAAGCCTATGTGAGAAAAACACCATTGTTTAACAGGCTTAAATATAGTAAGAAAGATAAAGTATTGGGTTTTCTATTTGAGAAAAGAGAGATATTCAATTCACGGAGGTGGGCTGGAAATTCTACTGGAGCTGTTGACAGAGCCCAGTCCTTCCCTGGAGAGGCAGGATGGTATGGGAGAGGGACAAAGACAGCTCAAGAGCTGCAGAGGAAGGAAACTCGCCCTCTCTCTCTGGTGTTGGCCCTGAATAGCAAATTCACTGCTAGAAAATTTTAGGACAGCATATTGTCTGTTGGTCCCACAGAAACATGGAATAGCAGCAATGCCCTGCTGTCTCTAACATGGCTTTTTGGATGTTTATTAACAGCATCACAGCAGCTCTCCAAAAGACAGCTTTAGTATCTCAAGCAGATTTTTCTCAGAAATCAAAGGGAAACATATGAAAAAGGAAAGAACCAGGAAGGGAAGGAAAAGTACGAACCAGGCTGTTGTGCATCTGCTGCCTACCTATCTTTCTGCAGTTTGGGTCAAATTAAGTATCCTTGCAGCTTAAGATGTGGGTCACTAGGGAGTCAGAATAGCCCACCACTCATGATTTTGCTCATCAGCAAAGTTTACTGTATCAATTTTGCCCCTGTGATGGTGACAAAAAATAGTTTGGTCTTGGAGTGTGTCCTCCACACACACCAACCCCCTCTCCCAAGCAGTCTTGGAATATGATCTGTCCTAAGATAAGAATATGGGGTGGGAATTGCAGGAGGAACTGTCTGGATGCTTGCATAATTAATGCATTCCAGAGCTGGGGGAGTGGTGATGGTTGTGATTGATCTTGGTACACATGGGCCAGCAAAAGGGTACAAAATGCTCCTGGAGACTGGGCCAAATGGCAAACTGACCTCCTGAGAGGCTGCAGGGCAGCTTCCAGGTGGATCCCACCCCTGCAGGGTACATCCAGCCCAGCTTCCAGGTGGATCCTACCCCTGCAGGGTACATCCAGCCCAGCTTCCAGGTGGCTCCCACCCCTGCAGGGTACATCCAGCCCGAGGATGGGAGCACTCAGGTTTGGACAGGTGGGTAACAGGTGGAGATAAAATCCTAATGTAGCTCCATGGTGCTTTGCTGCTTTGCAACTGAGCTTTCTGCAAACCTGCATGTTTCCAGCTGACCCTGTCTATTTTACAGCCCTTCAGACCTGCTTAAATTATACACTGCTTTGGCAATATTTAGATACTGTATTAGCAATAAATCTCATCATGATCACCCACATAACCAGTGTCATACTTCTTACATCTGTCTGAGAGTCTTCTCTCAACTGCTCTGCTAGACTACTACTGAGTCTAGTCTCACTTTTTTTATCTTTACTGGACATGATTTCAGCATAGTCCTTGGGGCTTTTTACTGGGTCTTGTTTTTTTGAAGAAGCTGTCATTTTGTGTTTAATTTTCTCTGATCTTTGCAAATTGTTTTATGTAACAGTCAGAGCTGTACACTGGTCACCTTGAACTACTTCAAGCATAGGCCTTGGCACAACATGATCTAATTTTTCTTGTTTGCAAGGACATTCCTTATCTTCTCTGCGGAATAAAAGTCTGTATAGTGGTCACTAAAGATATTAGAATGCTTTTTATAAGATTAAATGCATTAATATTGCTGTCCTGTCTAAACAATATGAAATTGTATCATTCAGGACATTTTACTTGACACACATTCTCAAGGGGAGCTAGTGTAAAACAGCTCAGACATCTCTGACGTGTCTGACAGGCTGTAGGGGAAAATGTGCTGTGTTTAAAAATTCTGGTGTCTTCTGTGACAAAACCTACATATTGCAAGTTTGGTGTAAGGACTTAAAAGCTGATAGAAGACAGCTTTTGTGTCAGTGACAGGTATATGAAAAGTCAGGGCACATGTTTAATAAAGATGACTGATTTCAACAGAACACTTTCCTAAGAGGTCCCATTTACTACAGATGGACATGAACATGAACTGTGAGAGTCTAGTCAACAAAAGAAAAACAGGGGTCTGCCTTCCTCAGGTCTCAGCAACACAGATGTTCAAATCAAGATTACAGAGTTATTCAAATGCACTGTGAAGAATTTCTCAGACAGAGATACTGGATACCAAACCTATTCTAGATGAGAAATGGGATCATAAGAGGGAATTGGGGAGTTAGGGCAGTCCAGCCAAGTAGATTGGAAGCCAAAGTGTCATATTGGTGAGTGAGCAAAGAGCTAATCAGATTGGGAGATCAGGAGCTGGGATCCACTGTGACTTCCTGTAGGAGAAGATGAGATCTGGGATGAAGTGGGGAAAGAAAAAGGACAAGGATGGCGAGAGGCTGGAGGAGACACAGTGGGTTACCTTATATCTGGAATATACATCTATCCAATTACTTGACATCCCAGCCAACAAGCAAATCCTCAGTTCATGTTTCTCACCAGCAATCCTCTTCTGGGAGGGCTTTACTCAGAGGATGACAACCCGTGACTGGCAGTGGCACTCCATTAACTCAAGTAGCAGAAATCTGTGCTGATGCTGCAGTTGTTCATCTGCTGAGGAGAACGAGGAACCAGGATAAAATTCATCTCTTTCCAGCTTGTTTTCATTTTTCTTTTTTCCTGTTTAAGACAATAAATAAAGAATTTGTTAAGGAACATAACTGAGACTGTTAAGTAAAGCAATTGAAATAAGAAAGAGAAGAATCAAATGAATTATGTTTATTCTGCTTAATTAATTTCTCCTAATGTGATATTAAGAGCTTATCTCCCCTGCTTATCCCATTTTGGTCTGATAAGTAATTAGCCCAAACTCATTTAGAGCAGAGAATATGCTAATACAGCATAAATATTTCTTCCAGTATGTGTTTTTTCATGTATTTGCTATACAGGCTTATTTTGCCCTCTATGTTAGTACAGTGTAAAAACAGGAATGCAACTATGCAGTCACCCTGATTTATCTGTTTTGGACATTGTGCCTGCTGCCCTTACATTTAATCTCAGTTGTTTCTAGACTGTGCAGTCTGGTCACAGACTCTTTCCACCTCTGCATGAGATCTAGAATATTTTGGAAGTGATTTATGGAACAATAATGCCATGGCAATTTCCTCAAATATCTCCAAAATATAAAGGACCCTTTGCTCACTCAGAGGAGTAGCTTATTGCTGCTTAAGAGGAAAATAGAAACCTAACCATATTTTTCAAAGGAAAATAGGGGCCCATATTTGTGTCTCGGCTTGCCTTCCCTCTCTCTTTGAAACAAGCCTCAATGTTCCAGCTTACATAAGCTATGGCTGAACCAGCCTAGAGAAACAAGGATTCCTATCAAAACTTATTGTTTTCAGAGACAAAATTAATCCAGTATTAACCCAAGAAAACTACTGGAATTGTTGAAGAGTCGTAGCTGTTCCCAGTGCTTGTGGCCGCTCTACTCAATGGATACCCTGCACAAGGGCACAGCTGCAGCTGGAACACAAAGGAGAAATCATTTATTAGCAGATTACAACAAAAGGTGGACATTACTCTCTGTGCCAGGGGCTCTCAGTGTGGAGCTGGCTCTCACAGCCATAGGACCAGGGCACAGGAGGAGGCAAGGCAAGGCAGGGCAGGGCAGGCAAGAATGCCACTTGCTTAATTTTGTCCCCAGTTAGTGCTGGGAGCTTATCTCCACCTCTTGTCACTGCCTGGCCTGTTAGGGAATTAACCTCATTTACATCAGAGAATATTCTAATACAGTCTAAGTATGTCTTTCAGTCTATAATTGAATGCTCTAATTATATAACAAATTTGAATGTCACAATGTAGATTTGCTTCATCACAGCTGTGTTCTGGGACCCATGACCTTCATCTTGATGCTCCCACTGCATAAAGGTGGGTTACTAAAGCACATGGTCTCACCTGAGGAAGAACATGTTGTATGAGTACATGCAAGGTGTCCTTATATTACTGGTGAGGCCAGTGTGAGCTAAGGTTTATATTCCCTTGCTGCTGTCAGCCTTGCAAGCAGCAGGTGTCCAGGCAGTGATATTTCAGTCAAGGTTTATATTCCAGAAAAGAAGCCTGTTCTTTGATGCACCCTATTCAGAAAAGTGTGTAAACATGCATGAAACATCTCTTCAGCAGGTGCTTTAAAAGAAGGCACACATTGAAGACTCTCTCCTGGATAAAGCTCTTTACTTCAACCACTATATACATACAAATACATATGGATCTTGGTGGACAAACTTTTATACACACATACTCATACATATATCTGTATTTAGTTATTTAACTTGGAGAACAAGAACAACCTCGTTCTGGAAACGAGGTTAAGCCTCAGTGAAAGTAATGAAAAAAAATCTCGTTATGAAGACATGTAAGAAACACTTATGCTCCTTTATGGAGGCAGGGTTCTAAAATAACAGCAGCCTGCACTCAAAACACAGACACAGGCTGCTGCTCAGGACATAGGAATATATATAGCTCAAGAAGGTGGAAAAATTTCACCAGCTACCATTGAGGAATCTGGGCTCTGTGTGGGCTTGATATTATGAGAAATGTAGAAGAAAGCTGGGAACAGACTGTAGGGATTTGCTTTTTTTAAAGAAGGATAGATTTAGTAGTTTTGTGTCAAAACTTGGCTAAATAAATGACTGGGAATTGTAGCAGAAACAATACATCCTGAATGTATTCAATGTGCCCCCTTATTTCAATGAGGAATCACCTCAAAAAGCACACTTAGATCTAAGTTCAAACTTAATATGCAAAAACAACTTGGTAGATAATGCAAATAAAAAAAGGACTACTTATTTTATAGATACTACTAACCTTGCAGATCAACACCAGATTGCACCAACCAAATATTTATGGTTAAACAGCAGAACTGTCTCTAATACAACACAGTTTGATTAAAGATCTTTCATTCAGTCGAGGTAATGAAAATAAACCATTATTGCTAGTGACAACAGCAGACTCTAGATACTTTTGAAGATACATGAAAGGCAAAGCCCCTTTAATCATGGATCAAGTAATTTCCACTGGCACGATGACCTAAGTCCCACAGCTGCAAATCTTCTTGACGTGGACTTTCTCCCAGTCTACCATGGCTGCAAGAATTACACAGTGATGCCTCAGCAAGAGGTTTTCCCTGGCTCCTTGAATTATTTGGTACAGTGTTTTCACCTGGACAGCAGCTACTCTTTGCATCTCTGGAGCAAGAGCATTATTTTCCTCCCCTTCAGTAAGGTTCACAGCTATTACCACCAGTGGCAAGCTAGCTAATGCAAGTTTTGCTTTGCAGAGCAAACAAAGCACTTATGGAGAATATATTGGATCCTCTTTGCAGCCCCTGTGTTATTCTTGCTGTGGAAGGTAGCATCTTCCATTTCTTACTGTCATTCCTTCTTGTTTCTAGCACACACAGTTATGATTGATCACCATCACTCCTGTCAGGTGGGTCTTCTTCACACACACTGGATCATCTCTGAGAGAATTCTTGGGGCTTGCCATTCAGAGGATGCACAACAATCATATCCTATGCTCCCTGCTGACTGTGGTGGAAGGAGAGGTGGTGGTGGGCACTTCAACTCTGTGCTGAGACAGAGACCAACATTAAGACTTTTTTCATAGGCACTTTCTTTTTTCTCAAGACATCTAGTTTTCCTAGCATCTTTAATGTCTCTGTTTTCCAGGATCTATTTCAGCATTGTAATTACATGTAAATAATAATTCTAAAAAGTATTTTTTTTCATCTGGAACTTAATAGCTTGAATTTCCATATGCTGAAATGAGTGGTGGAAGACTCTCCTATTTTTACTGTCAGTTCTTTCCTAATTAGTAAGAAGTGGGATATGGACAGGACTGGCAAGCTCTGCTGTCCCAGAATTTGTGTTTTCTAACATGACTTTGATGCTTGGTACTAAGCTTTTCAGGGATGTTTGCTTTGATAACTGATTTTGCATCCTGTCTGGCTTACTTCTTTTGCTAGGTTATGTATCTTCACAGTTTTTTTCAGGCCTATGGCTCAGTAACAAAGTGCTACTAGGACAATTTATGCTTCCAAGATATGTGCAATCCACCCCACGGAATGCTGCTGCTGCTGTTGCCTACACAGTAGCTATGTATGATAATGCTAAGCAGCCCCAGAAAGCAAGTGTAGCCTTGTTTCACAGCAGTGCTCAAAGAGAAGCAGCCTCTTACTTAGATGGACTCCCAGATGCAGCCATCCACCCCTCTCTGCAAGGCTGTGATGATGGAGTGAGAGCTGAGTGCTGAAGCTCCATGAGGCATTCCTGAGGCCCAAGTCAAGCAACCTGAAAAAATAATCAATGAGGGTGGTGATGAGCAAAGCATGCCATTGCATGTGTTCTTTCAGGATGCTCCTTTGCATGAATATCTGGTTTTCTGGGCCTGAGTCCAGAAGCTGCTCTCCTCCAAGTCTGTGTCATCTTGCACGGCATTCCACTGGAAATCACCTCCCCTATAGCATAGGGCAGAGAGACATTTTCCCAGTCTCACATTTTAATATTTTAACAACTCCATGTTTCCTCCTGTAAAATTTGGCATTTTTTCCTAGGTTTTTTTCAACAACTTTTAAATTTTACTTCTGCAATGACATCATGGTCTCTTAGCATTTCTACTACAACCAAAATGTCTTTCAATGCATTTTTGCTGCAACCTACTAGAGTACAACTTGCTTTGTTGATGGCATCACCACACCAATGTCAATCTCTTTTTAAAGAGATTCACATCATCTCATGTTACAGAATCTCATGTCAAAGTAGGGCTAACTTTCTGCTGCTGACTTCTTTAAAATGCTTTGCTGATCCATATTATATCTGTTGTGTGTATTTCCCTATCTTTGCTTTTGATCAGCCCACTTCCTGTTTAAACTACCCACACAGGATTTTTGTAACTTGGTAAACAAGATCTGTGGTTTCCTACCAGGGCAGGAGTTTCAATTTCAAATTTTAGGTGTTTGATACATCTCTGTTCATCTTTCCTTTGCATCTTTACAAAAGACATTGTTTGTCACTATTTGTTTACTCTCACGTTCCTTCCTGTAATTCCACACTTTTCCTTGTCTCAGCAATGTGGAAGATCAGACAGCTGCAGAAGCTGAGCTGGGTAGCACTGCAGACCTCCTGGCCCTGGTACAGTGGAAGCCATGGGAGAGATAAACTCAAGGCAAGAACAAAAGTGAAGACATCATGTCTGGTCACTCTGACCCCTCTGACAAGAGAAGGTGCAACAAGGACATTGCTGGCACTAAAGAATGTAACAGGGACTTGATCACTGAAAAGACTGTGTTGCTAAGGGAACAGGGGCAAAGGGGTCCAAGAGGAATGTTTTGCATAGACTTCAGAGAACTGTAAGTACGGGTGATTAGTGTAATAAACTGGCTTTACTTGCACAGCATGGTCTGTATCCCTTCCATCACCGTACAGCACTGCAGAATTTTTATTTCTGAGTTTTTGTTTCCTTTATGATGCACCCTTTTTGGGCTTACCTGATTCGTTCTGCCCATCCTTCCCAGACTTTTCTGCTTGGCATTGCAAAGACCATCACTGATACCACCAGTTATATAGAACATCTGACCCTGCAGGGTGTTTGTGTCAGTATCTATTTCTGAGTCTTTTTGCCATCTGGCAAGACCCACATGTTTAAGCCAGCAAGGTGCTTAAAAATACATCAAACAACAAGTACAGATCAGACTGTCTCCCACCATATTGGTAGATCTTTCACACACAAACTATTTTAACACCAGGCCTAGGTAGGTTATGTGACCCCAAGTCTGCTTGACTAAAAAAAGGTTGCTAACCTATAAGTGACAATACAAGCACTTAAGCCAAGCAAGATATATAAAAAAAAGCTGAAACAAGAACAGAAGTGAAATTGTTGAGTTGGCAGCAGTCACTTGCGGACTCATGGAAAAATTAACAACTGAAATAACTCTAAAACTCTGAGAAAAAAAAATAAAAATAGAATATAGCAACTCAGCAAAACTGAGGATCATCCTATTACAAGGAGCAATGGAGTCTGGCACTTCCCTGTGTGATTGCCATCTGCCTGACCAGCAGAAATCCAGTGGTTACCTGCATCAGAGGTGGTGAGGGTATTAATGCTTAGGCTAATAGCACATTACTCACAGCCATTTACTGTGTGTACAGTCCAACAAATAGCATAATTGCTCCATACTCATAAATTGTGTTTGTGATCCTGCTTTTGAGCCTTCATGCAGAGAAAAAGACACCCATATAAAAGTGAACAAAAATGCTGAGAGGGCTATAGTACACCGTTGCTCTATTTTTTGATTGCTATATTCACCTTTGTTAATTAAGTGATCCATGAAAACAAATAGGCTGAGTTTTGGTATTTCTTAATTCCTACTATGAAGGCCATTTTGGAAATGCATTCTTGTGTTCTTCTCCACATTTCTCTGTCATAGCCAGCATTGTGCAACCTCTGTTTTGGCATGTGGGGTGCCATGCATTGCTCAGCTCACCTGTTTGGTTGGCACACTTCCTTCTTCTCCATCCTGGTTGCCAGATGACAGTCTGCCTTCCTGAAGTGACTCAGCCTGCAAGCTGGCTGGCTTACCTGTCACTGCCCCTGTCATCCACACGTGGATATGTGTCAAGGCAGGATGTGGGTGGAGATGGAAGCACAGCCCAATTACAGAATGAAGGGTGCAGGTGGGAATGCATTAAATTAATATTGGTAGAGTGGAAACTCTGGCTTTCTTCCTAAAATCTTAAACTCTATTTACCTCTTAAAATTACTTCCAGCAACTGGGCTGGTCTTGAAATCTAGGAATTTGCTGTTTACAGATATATAATAGATTCAGGCAATATTCTGTGTCATCCATTAGCTGAAGAAGCTAGCCACCAAAGCTGGAAAAAAAAGAGAAAAAAATAGCTAGGAACAAATGTAAATAAAAGTTATTTTTTGAAGCTGAAATAAGCTATTGTTTTACTTCAGCTAAACAACATTTAAAAAAAATATTAAACAGTGGTGGGAGCATCATGGTTTGGGAGAAAATGCTGAAGAAGATAGAGGGATGAGAAAAGCTTACAATTTGTCTTATAGAAGCCCCATACTGTCCTGTAGCAAGGTCAGCTGTAATCCCACAGACTCATCAAGGAGACAGTTGTCTTGACTTTGGAGAAGGAAGGAAGGGTGAGTCTGCTGTCCTGTTCATTTTTGCTGTGTGAGCAGCCCTCAGTGACTGGCCAACACCTGATGATCTGCCCAGCAACATGACCCCGGCAGCCTGCCAGCACTTGGTGATTTAGTCCAGCAGCAGCACTGAAAACTTTCCTTCTCTATTGGTGAATGGATCAGCACAGATGTGTGACCTCACCAGGCTTAACACAGTCAACAAAATACTTCTGGTGCACATGAAGTTGTTTATCAAGCCATGCAAACATGCAGTGCTGCTGTCACCTCAAAGCAGCAGAGTTAGTTTAACACACCCTGATGTTTCCTGGAAGTCAAGGGAAATCAAGTTTCAATTGAAATTTGGGCATAAGGGTAAATGTCTGCCAAACCACGGCCTGTATACATGACCTGATGCCTGGTTTCTATTTTCTAGTGTACAAATGTTTGAAAAATCCTTCAGTTGTGAAACTACCCCAACTCTCTTGCAACATGAGTAGGACCTTTGTTTCCTCAGATGTAATAGCATATATGGCAAAGAAAATGCATGAGTTGTGAGTAGATGACTACATATAGCTTTCAGAGCTAAAAAGGATGACTTTTCCATGCTCACAATTAACCTTACCCTCCTCAATTCCCATCATGAATTGTTGCTGCAAATAAGCAGCTTCTTAAGGAAGAACGAGACCCAAATTAGTGTTGAAGCTGAAAGAATGGGGATTGCAGCTCACCTTCTCCATCCTGAGAGCTGTATGGACACCAAGCATCCACACTGATCCACTGATCACAAAGCCCACAGGTAGTCCAGACAGCCTGCCCTTTTTCCTACAAAACTGGCTGGAGCTGGAGAAGGAGCTGGGGCATCTAGGAGGATGATGTAGACACAAGTCATGAACCCAAGGAAACCACGCTCCCATGGTTCCAATACTGCACTACAAATATATCTGTTAACTACCAGTGGTGTCCCCTGATGGGAGCATATCAAACCAAGATTTAAGAAAAAAATAATTCAATCACTCACCAAGCTAGTGAATCCTATTGACATAATATGTGGGGGTTTTGGATACATTTTGAAGGAAGTAATTATTAATAGGTGGCTAAATGGGAGAAGAGATTAAAATGCATTGATGACTTGAAAAAAACCAGATCATGCTACAAATCATTTTCTTCAATAAAAATGGAGACAAACATGCTTTCAGGATACTGGAAAAAAATAACATTGGTATAAATCAAGTGAAAGTGTTAAATGATGCTTGCATGATTATGTCACATTCAACATGGTGTGTGTTCAATACACACTATGGTGATAGGTAACGTCATTTAGGAATACATAACATAGATAATCAGCAAAAAATAGATCAGGAAGTAGGTCTGACCATTATCCCTCTTCCTACTTACACTCTCAAGTCTTTCAAACACATTGTTTGAGTATTATAAGCTTTATANATGCTTTCAGGATACTGGAAAAAATAACATTTGGTATAAATCAAGCCCTAATGAAAGTGTTACATGATGCTTGTATANCATTTTCTTCAATAAAAATGGAGACAAACATGCTTTCAGGATACTGGAAAAAAATAACATTGGTATAAATCAAGTGAAAGTGTTAAATGATGCTTGCATGATTATGTCACATTCAACATGGTGTGTGTTCAATACACACTATGGTGATAGGTAACGTCATTTAGGAATACATAACATAGATAATCAGCAAAAAATAGATCAGGAAGTAGGTCTGACCATTATCCCTCTTCCTACTTACACTCTCAAGTCTTTCAAACACATTGTTTGAGTATTATAAGCTTTATAGTTAAATTTCTTAGCTAAATTGTGACTGAAGTGTGTGGTATATACAAAGGCCCATGTGATAGGACTCCATAAGCCTGTGAAAAACGTGGGCCCAGTGAAGCTGAGGAGAGAGAGAACACCTGAGAAATTCGGATACAGCCCCAGGAAATGGGTGAAGGATATGAAAAGGAAGAGGAGAATGTTCCTTGTAAAGGAACTGGAAAGGGAATTCAAACACAAGAAAAATGGGATGATGCAGGCCTGAGAGGATCCTCTGCAGCAAGGATATCACATCTGACTCAAGTGCTCCAGTGTATTATCACCACTGCCCTGGTTATTAGCTTGGGACCTCAAAGTGAATTGTCACTAAACCAAACCAAACCTGCACTCAGCTGCT
>VZRH01000166.1:185334-272269 GCA_013397555.1 Urocynchramus pylzowi | reverse complement strand
GTTTGCGTGTTGGGGGGAGGGGGGGGGGGGGGGGGGGTTACACCCTTTCAAGCTGTAGGAACAACTTGACTTGTGGTTTGCACAGCACACCCCAAATTCAGACAGCTAGAATAAAAATTGAAAACAAAGCCCTTTCAGCCCTAAGAGATTCAGTGTAGGAACATAAATTTACCCATTTTTCTGGACAGCTCTTCCCAGGCTTCCTCCTCCTACATCCTTTGTGAAACCTCCAAAATGCCAGAAACTGCGACACAGATTCAGTGCATTGTATTCCTTCTTCTGAACAATGCTCTCCCATCTGGTTTCCTGATTTTGTAGGTGATAACTTAATGACTGCCACTGGTACTTCCTGGGATTACATGGCTGGGTTTTTCCACAATGCTTCTATCAACTCATGTCCTCCTTCTGAGAAAAAAAGTTCTAGATTTAGGTTAAACCATCCTGATACAAATGAACAGTTACCCCCAGCATGGCTCTGTGGATTGAAAAGGCTGAATTGAGACATGTTTTCTTCATAAAAGGTATCACTGCAGTAAGAAAAGCCCACTGATCTCTTAGGAAGAATTAATTAGACAGAAAAGAGATACTGAAAGAACCTGAGCTAAATTGGTGAAAATAGGGAAAAAAAGACACAGCGGTGGCTGGGGAAGTGAGGTAGTTGAGAGAAAAGAAAGTAACAATGAGTTAACCAAGGGGAGAAAGTATATGATGCATTATTTCATACAACATCACTGACAAAGTATGTCAATATCAGCAGATTCCTAGCTGGATCTATGGCAGCCCTGCAGCTCCATCCTTCCAGCCCATGGTGGGGGAGCTGCAGCCAGCTTTGTTTCACTCGCCAGGCGAGGAATGAACGAACGGCATCGGCATCGCGGGGCCCTCCTTAAAGTCCTAGAGTGGTTTAAGCAGCTTAAACTGCTTTATAAGCTTACAGTATCTAAGCCTTCAAAGCTGCTTAAAGCTATTTAAGCTGCTTAAGACACTTTAGTCTGTTGGTGTGTGCAGTGGGGCTGTACCAACACCCTGGCCTGCAAAGCAGAGTCCACCTGCACCTTTACAGGTGCCAGCAATGAAATCGCCTCGCCGGGGCTGCCCTGAGCAAGCTCAGCTCAGCTCAGCTCAGCTCAGCTCAGCTCAGCTCAGCTCAGCTCTCTCCTCTTGGGTCACAGAAGCACAGAAGAGCTCGGTTTGGAAGAGACCTTTAAAGGTCATCTACCCCAAGCCCCATTGTCTAATTGTCTCTCCCTGTATTTTGGGATTAAGGCTGCCCTTGACACCTGACATGTTTGTACCAGGGTCTTTGAAATTCTGCAAGTTTTTTACTGCCGTGGATCCACGGGTGGGGTGTCTAGTGATATACCTGATGCAAGCCACATGTATTCTGTCAGTATTTTTCC
Organism: Urocynchramus pylzowi; assembly: GCA_013397555.1. Lineage (NCBI taxonomy): Eukaryota > Metazoa > Chordata > Aves > Passeriformes > Fringillidae > Urocynchramus > Urocynchramus pylzowi. The sequence goes on along the minus strand of VZRH01000166.1, from coordinate 270,869 downwards.
ATTTGCACAGCAAAATTCACAAGCTCCAGTGGTTTTCTTATAAGAGAGAAAGTTCTTGTGCAGTATGAAATCCTCATTCTGGTGTCTAAATGTCATGTATAGTTTTAAGAGAACAAAAAAACCAGTGGATATTCACTGAAGTATAGCCTATAAACACCAAAACTAAACATTTATACATTTCTGAGAAGTCATAGTCCTGGTCCTATCTTTGAGGATCATCTTTTGCTAGATTAAAATAACAATGGTGACTGAAAACACTTCCAGTTTACAGTCATATTTTGGTTAACACTACAGTCCACTCTGATGAGCACAGATTTCTCTAGAACACATTTTTGAGCCAGTTATTTTCATATTAAGTCGTGACTAGAATTTGTCAGGAGTTTTATATGGGTTTGAATTTCTAAGAGCATATTTTGAGCATATTTTGTGAAAAAAAACCCTTAGTTTTAAATAGTAAAATTGAAATAGAAAAATAAATGGGTTTGCTCAGTTTTCCTTTGTGAGTATGATTTTAAAGAAATTTATTTTGAGCTAACACAAAAAAAAATCATATTGCAGAATGCTATTTTACTTGCACAGTAATTCTGGTTGGCATTTTCTTGTGTATACGAGGGCTCTGTGCTACCCTAGGTAAGTTATATATATATACACATATATATATATGGTGCACCATGACTGCAACTTTTTGGGTTGTTAATGTTGAAATGCTCAGTTATAATTCAAGCCCTTAAAACTTTCCAACCTTTTCAAAACACTTAAATTTTTTTCTCATTCCCATTCTTCTAATTTTCCAAAATAGGAAATCATACTAAAACTTTGAATAACAACAATTACTAAAACAGAATTTCTCACAGGTTGAGAAGTGCACTTGTTAGTTTTACTGACCTGCATATGTGTGCTGTTGTTTTGCAGACCCACTGGCATGAAAACAAGATTTTGTCCTTTTCAAATTGGCAAAGATTATTTCATCTGTGTTTATTCTGGATATGTTTGTTTAATTCCTCATTTGAGCACTATCATAAATGATTAGGTCATTACTGCCCTGGGAAAAGAACTAGTTTAATAATTAACTTGTGCTTGCAAAGCTCTCCAACAGCTCAGAAAAATACAGTAGCTTGCACATGAATCACAGAAGTATAGATTTGGATAGAATCTCAAGGGGTTTGTTATTCCTCAATATTTTTAATCAAAGCTGTACCAAGCCTTCCTGAGGTAAAATAAAAACAAACCAAAAACCCCACAACACAAAATCAAAGGAAAGATGTTTAAAAAAATACCAAAGAAAACCTGTGCAATATTCCATAACAGCAATTGAATATGCTCAGAACCACACACGGAATTTTCAAATGCCTTCTTAGTGAAAATATGTTATGGATTACCTTGTAATAACTTGTATGCTCTGTCACAGTTCCAGTGATCTCAGCCACCTGCTACAAAACATGCACCTGGGCCATCTCCTGGCTTCAAAGAAAGTCCACAACTGTCTTGATAAGTGCAGATGGCAGTCCCTCTGATTTGTATCTAAAATCAATAATGGGCAAGTATTATACAACCTTCTTGGGTAATATATTCCAGCAGTAATCTTTTCTTCTAGTTAGAATGGGTTACTGTCTTACTTATTGTAATATAGTTGAAAAAGGTTTCCTTGACGTTGTGTGTCATTAGTGGGCATGAAAAAACATAAAACTACCCTCTTTGCAATAGCCTTTTATGTACTCAAAGACTGGTGATCGTTATTATTATTATTATTATTATTATTATTATTATTATTATAACAAAACTAGAACTTGCAACCTTGCTTTATGTATCCAATTTCCCAATCTTCATCCTTGTTGATCTCTGGATTGCCTCGAGCTGATCTACATCTTTCTGAAATTATGGTGCCTCAGAGTAAATTGGTATTTTAGCTGAGGCCTCACCAGTGCCCAGAAGAGCATGGTAATTATCTCATCTCACACACTGTCTTGAGCAGACAATTCAAGAGAATCTAGCATTACATTTATCTCTTGTCCTCAACAGCATCACACTGTTGGCTCATTCATGGCCCTCATTAATCACTAGATCTTTATCTGCAGCGGCATTTTGTGGTTACTCTTTTGATTTCATCCTCCCAAATGTAGCCCTCTGTGATTGCCTTTGTTCAAATTTTTCACGTTGGATTTCACAACCTACCAGGATATTTTTGAATTCTAATTCTGTCCTTGAGCACATTCTGCAAATCTTTACATATTGTCACCTACCAAGCTTATAGGTATATAATTATTTCTGTCATCTAAATCTTCATTGAAATGTTAACAGAAGCCTATCCATTAGGAGCTGTGCAAGACATCTCCACATACAGCTACCAACCACCATGTATTAGGTTTACTTTGACAGTGGATTGAATTAGGAGTGATCCCAAATGGAACAGCTTTCCCCAGTTCATTCATGAGTATACAGGATGATGTCAAAAGCCTTACTCAGGTCAAGATACATCTTGGGTCTTACATCCAGTAATTTGAACTGCTTTTCCTTATCTTTTGAACCAGTTACCTTATTCAAGAAGGAACTTAGATTAGTTTGACAAATGCATGTTGGATGCTTCTTATCACCTTCTCATGGTGTGTATGAATTTACTTCTCAATAATTTGTCTCATTATCTTTCTCAGTATTGACATTAGGCAGAGTACTCTGTAATTCCCTAGGTTCTTCTTTTCCCATTTTTAAAAGCAGGAATGGTTATAACCCTGCAAATAACCAACAACTTCTTAATTGTGTCAAAATCTAAGCCTGCCGTGAATGCCAGATTTAAGAAAAAAAACCTCACAAAATTTTTCTTTTCCTTTTTCAAAACTCAGGTGCCATGATGGGAAGAATTAAGGAAGGGCAAGGCTTTAAACCAAGTGCATGTTTGGTTTAAATTTATGTCCAAAATGTATATTGTAATGTCAGATTTCTGCTAATTACCAAAAATTTTAAGTATGATGCTGACTGTATTTTCTTCTTAGGGTACATAGTTGCTGTAGGCCCTGGTGACTTATCCAGTCCTTCAGGAACTTTCAGAGATAAGTCAAGGGCCCAGTAGGTATTAAGTGAATTTCAGCAAGCACTAGAGGCTTGCATACATCTCACTTATTCAAGCATTCTTTTACTTGTTGTTTTCCCTACTCTGGCATATGTCATTCTGTTAAAAAAATTAGCATTGTTAAGTACCTATCATTAATGCTTATGTGCATGTGAAGAAAGTATCAAAATTAATAAAACCTTTCCCTTAACTCTGGGTATCTGTTATTTGTGCCTCTGCCCTTCTCTTCCTCTGACTTCTCGGTATTTATAGAATCTCTCTTTCTTCCATTTTATGCTCCAGGAAAGTTGTAACTTATTTTGCAACTGATTCTTTCTACTTTTATCCCTAGATGTTTATGCCAGTGCTTTGTTACCCATCTCACTTATATGCTTTGAGATTAAGAATTACAGACCACCACTTTGTCATCAAGCAGGATCGTCTTTATAAAACTCACTTAAGTATTTACATGTTTCTTCTGTGTACAAGTTTTAGGATCAACTACACAGCCAGCCAGCAGGAGAGAGAAAGCAACCACACAAAAACAAGAAAAGTAGAGCTGATGTTTCTAGCTCTTATCATTCATCCCACACACATTCACAGCCCAGTTTTCTGGGCTGTACATCAAAGCACAGGTATTTATGGCTGGACTTACCCTTTGGTAATTTGGTATGTGCTTTCCCATGGGAGAAGAGCTGTTAATCAAGGTCAGGATTGCCTAAGCAGGCCCCTGCTTCTACAATATGCCCTTGATTTCACTCTTTCTAGGATTTCCTTTTTGATATTCAAGTCACTGGAGGATTCCTGATGCAGATATTCTGGCCTCTTACTACTTATCTGTCTTTCATGTCAGGATGGTTTGCTGGTGCACCTACAGCATGGTTTCACTTACAAGTTTATTTTCCTTATAATTTCTTCACATGGGACAGTTCCTAGCAGCATCCTGATCTGCTGTGATGAACAGTGGTCAGGTTTTTTATTAGCTTCATTTAAAACCAAAACCAAACCAGTGTGTTTCACCTGACAGTTTTTACATGAGAAAAATAATAGGTTTAAAATAGATAATATGTGGCTCTAAGCAACTTAATTATATCCCATTTTAAAAAATTACTTTGCCAATGAAAAAAGGCATGTCAGGGCTTCAGCGTGATGATTTATGATTCTGTCATAATGACAGGTGTTCTTCATGCATCTCTAACATTGTAATTTGGGATCAATGTGCTTTTTTTTTTCATGTTTGCTGGTAAAAAGAAATGCACTATATAAATACATCATTATTTGTCTTCAAGGCCTTGTTCTGAATTAGCTTAGGAAATTGGTTTGGTTTTGAGACGAGTTCTATAGTAAAGCCACTGTAATAGTGATAGTGTACCACAAAAGCAGCACTGCAGTTGGACACTCGCCCTAGCTGGACACTTACCAGGCTGATATGCTCAAATCCAGGGAGGGTCTGGATGCTGCTGTGCTCCTCTGAGCCCGGCAGACTTCAGCCAGGGCTCATCCAGCTTCTCAGTTCATCCTGCAGACTGAGATTCCTGATCTTAAGCGCCCCTCGTCTGCATTCAGGATTTATTCCCCATACCCCTTGGCTGCTGAGAGGCACAATTTGAGCCTAGTGGGAGAGAGAATCAGTGAAGCATGAACAGAGAAAGGCATTAACTCACAGAGGAAGAGAAGTGACAAACTGTGCCAAAAAGGAGCTTCTTTCTGCTACTCCCCACCTCACACACTGCAGTTTGATAATCCTCCATCATCTAGCCGTTTCTTAGGTAGGATTGTTCTTGGATCCCATGTTTCTGTTTAGAGAACTGCTGAGAGAAGCTGAAGGGCCACAGCTTTATTTCAATAAAGCAGTGGAGTGACCGAGACACAGGAATATCTGTACACATATTTTTCAAAGTTTTGATGTTACAGTGAAATTACGACAAAGTTCTCTACCAGAACATCTTAGGGATTGCACTTCTTCACAGGGTGGCCACACTGGTCACAGCTTGTGGGATAAAGATAACTGAGGTTCAGAGCTTCTGCAAACCATATCTCATCTTGCTGCAACAGCTTCTATGGGTTTGTTATTGTGAGGGGATTTCTCTGCAGTCCAGATCTCTGCTACAGTTGCATTTATTGGTTAGTCTCGCTCAGCTCTGGGTTCTCAGAAAAAGGTGCAGAGAATCATCTTCCACAAAATGAAGATATGATTTTATAGCCTATCTTCACTAGGAAAAAATGTGTGATCAGCTATAGATTCACCCTTAAAAACTGAAATAGTGAAATGCTGCACCAAAGAATATTCGTTAACAGTGAACTCACTTGGCTGGTGCAATTTTATGAGCTTTTTGATAAGATAGGCTTGGGGAAGAATCAAATACAGAGAATGGTTCTGCACTGAGGAGAAAAAGGTGTTAATTCATCTTTCAGACCCCTACTTTTCACAAACGAGGTAAGAAACAGGTGCAATCATCAACAGGCAAGCCAAACCCTGCATTTAAGACTGCCTTCATGATTATTGCCAACAGAGGATGACATTGCTACATTCTGGGGTTTCCTAAAAGCTGCATCACATATTAAACTAACCCAACTCTGCCCTGCTAGTTTTACTCCATGAGTAATAGTAGAATGCATGGTAAGTAAAAGGAGATCTACTCTAGAAGATGTCAGAAGCCTTCACAAAGATGAAATTTCATTAACAAAGGGCATAGTTTGGACAGGGTCCCAGCAGAAACAAAATGAACTGTGTGTGCTAAGGGATGCTGAGATTCAGGCTAGTCTGGGAGCTAGAGAGGCACAAGAGTGGATCTCCACTGCTACTGAGAACCCTGACCCTCATCTCAACCAGCTTCCAGACCACAGCTGGTGCACAGGACACAGGTACAGAGCAAGGGCAGGAAGCCTGTTTCCAGCTGTATCTGCTCATCTGGCCATGGTCTGAGATACCCAACCACAAGCTAAACTTAGCAATACTAGTACATGAAAGGAAATTGCTCACATGAAAGCTAAAAAGGGCTTATTTTCAAGGCCTATCAACATCAGTTCTGCCTCAGAAGAAGTCAGAGCTTCAGACACTGCAAGGTTGCAGCTCAGACTATTCTTTGGGGTTTAGTTTAGGAAATAAACTAAAGTTAAATTGAAGGCTCAGACTATTCTTTAGGGTTTAGGAAATCAACAAAAGTTAATCTTTAGACAAAGGACATGCAAATAATTCAATTCATCATTATGGTGCAAATACAGAAATCAAGTTTCACACATGGTTACTATTTCCTTACTTCCTCAGGGCTGCAGATCTTTCAATTCATTTGGTCTTAAAAAAATGAAGCATATGACATTGCTCAAAGATTTATACTTAAAAAATGAATGCATTTTTCAGCTAGTACACAAACTTATTTGGGGTCAAAGTATTTACAACATGGCAGAAAAGCAAAGTATGAATGCAGTTCTTTGTATTATTGCACAGCTGTCCTGTTAACAAATATTCTTTTTAGTTTTCTCCATTTTGCAGAAAGCCAGAAGCAATAAGCAGTAATCATATTATTTCTTTTTAATCATATGCCTTTCAATAAAATGCTTAAGGAAAAAAAAAAGTATTCTTGGTCATGGTCATGAAGAGGCATATTCATGCACTTCTAAGGCATAGTCATTCTGTTAACTTTAGTAATTTACTTCATAGCAATAGAGTAGTTCTGAAGCAAATACCCAGACTGTACCCATAAAACCACATATTATCTGCTTTCTCAAATGATGTTGGTGTGCACAAAGCAGATTCCTATTGCATGAAACCAGAACTCTACAGCCTTCCAACTCAATGGAGTTGGTCCTGAATCCTCATGTGGACTTCCCATGACAAGAAGCTCCAGTATGTAGCTAAGGTACAGGCATCCCCCAAAGCTGCCAGACCCTGAAGACTGGCCTCAAAGCCTGAAGGAGGCTGCACAGTTGGGGACTGCATATATCTTCCTCTTTGCTGCCAACTGCCCTTCCTCAATCAATTTAGCAGTGTCTATCCCTCCTGCTTTATCCTCAGTTATCCAAATTTCAGAACTAAAACCTTTCCTTTCTCATTTTCCCGACCTTTTGCTGCTGAACCCATCTTTTTTGTATTGTCTTTGTCTTCCCCACACTTCAATCTCCTCTACCACACTGGAAGCACCCTCTTACACCTGCCAAAACACTCAGGTAATTGCAGACTGCAGCCCCAAAGAAATTACATTTCCAACAAACGTGTACCATGATAGAAAGAGGAGTTTTTCAAGGGGCACAATAACCCAGTGGCACACAGAGGCTGAACAAAGCCTTATGTATGTAGCTGTAGCTGCAGAAGGCTAGAAGTACAAGAATGAGATAAGAATCTTATCAAGGCTTCTCTCTCAGAAGTCTTGGAGATCAAAGCCTTAAAGAGCTCAGATGTCACTCACAGCACTACTGAGGACAAAATCTCCATATTCTCTTGACCTGTGTTGTACCTTCTCGCCTCAAAGGAATTAGTGACCAAGGAGTAATGGTCAGAGGCTGCAAGACTAAAGGATGGCAGGCATTTGGACATGGCTCTGGGTTCTGAAATCTCATCTGAGGATGGTGAAAGTATGGCACAACTTACAGAAGAGGGCCTTGATGGTGCTCTTCAACATCCAAAAGTCCTGCACCCACCTCGGGTTATCCTGTCTATCTGTCACAGTCAGCATGGTCCCAATTGTTACCTTTATTTTAAAATTTGTATCCTATATTCAAAAAACACTGCAGCATTTGAGTCTCAACAAATATTATGGGAGGACAGTGGCATTTTTATGCTCTTCCAGACCAACATTATTGAACTGCTCAAACGTGATCTTCACAAAACATTGCAAACACTCCTAGAAAAACACTGTCACTACAATACTTGGTCAGATCCATGACTGGTCTGGTCCAATAGGTAGTCTCAGAGGAGAGTAATGCCAAATATCCATGAGTAAGTCTCATGACTCAACTGTTACTTCAATAATTGGGAGTGGCTGAATATACATTATTGGAATTTTGTCAGGCAGTGATGATGATCTAGCATTTCTCAATGAGTTGTTAGCTCTGATGCAATTAAAAATGTTAACCACATGTGCATTCCTTTTTAATTACATGTTTAACCCAACAATTTACTGAAACAACAAAAAATGAGAAAATAGCTTAAATTTTTAAAAAATCTTTTGAACGCTAAGGGTGCTAATCTAGGAAGATTACTCACCATCTTCCTTAATCATTTCCATGGTTGCTTGCTTTCTGGAGAAGTGTACATAAACACTCACTAGAAATGCTACAGCCTACTTCAGTCCTGCTCTAAGAGAATCCTCCAGTGAGACTTTGCTACAAATGTAAAAAATTCAGACAGAAGTTGTGTAACTGTGAGGTAATGTTGCGATTCTTTTCACCACTCTGGACTGATGAGAAATCAGGTGCCTTTTATTTTCAATTAATCCTAAATATGGGATGTAAGAAAGAGAGTTGTTGTAGTTTTTAAAATATTAAATGGACCTCATCTCTTTTACTCACTTTCATAATTTTTTTATTGTGAAGAGCAGCTCATTGCATACTAATGGAAATGCAAACACTTAGTTGGAGATAATTAGTTTAATTTTCCAGACTGGCTTCCTTTTGAGGTCTCTTCATTAACCCATCAGCCACAGTCAGGCTCTGCACATCCTGTGCCCCTCATCAAAATGTGTTTTCCTCAGCCTGCAGCTCAGCACCTACAGCTCATTCTCTTGGGGTATTTTGCATCTCCTCAGCAGCCTGTTCTGTATGCGCTGTCCATATCTACACCAAGCTGCTCCCTCTGTACCCTTTTCTTTCTCATCCTTTGTTGAAGCCTGCATTTATTTTCAAAGACTCCTCTACTCAGCCTTTTATGTGCAGTGCTTTAAATCCTTTTATTCCCCTGAGCATTCCCAGCTATCCATTCTTTCCCAGAGAGGGAGGTGGATCTTCCTTGAAGTCATTATTCAGGGAAAGAAGACTAGGCCCCATTATTTGATTGATTTCACAAGTCATTTAAATGAATGGTATGTAGGCACAACTAGCAAATGCTTGTTAAAATGGTTAATTTGATCATTTCTTTTCAGTGATAGTGGGAGAACAAAAAAATCACAAGATGAGTAGCTGAGTAAAATGGCAAGAATTATGTTTTGTCCTTTGAAATAATATTAAATGACAACATAAATCCTGTAGAAATACTTATGGGATATTACTATATCTACCAAGAGTTCATTATGTCTTACATTATTAGAATGAAAGACAAAGAAATGAGTGAATATATTATGACGTTAAAGCTGCACCAATTTTTATTTAAGCAATCGCATTAATAGCAGTGCAGTGTGCCAGAAAAATGACTGGTTCAGTGACAAAAATAATTTTCTACTACAAAGCCCCTTTTGGGATAATAGCAACAGGACAGAAAATAAGATATAAAATATCTTTAAATGTAGGAAAAATGGGAAATTATTCTGATGATCTAAATTTGCCTTAAGCACTTGCTTGTATGACAAAATCACTACAATGATTTGTCTAGCTTATTGGTCTTCACACAGAAAAGGTTGAACACTTAAGAAGAGTAACAAGACAGGAAAGATAAAGCTCTTGAAACAAAATCTTGCCATGATCTGCCTCATTTATGTACTGTTTCAGTCAATACCAGAAATTTTGTAATTACTGAGAGGGAAAAAAAATTTTTTTTTCCTTTAAAATAAAACTGTCTACCATCAACTTATTAAAAACATAAACAACTTCCTGATTATAGCTGAAAGATCTTAGGAAAAGGCTACATTGACTTCAAGTGATCAGGTTAAGTTTCTATTCCCAATATTTGGGTGTGATTTCCGATGGCTTTATCGGGGATTGTACCTGTAATCTGTGAATGGAGAGAAAAGCATGGACATGGAAACAGAGACTCCAAAGTGATGTCTGACAGTGTCTGCAAACAAGCCTGTGACAATTGCTGAAAGTATGGTTGGAACCCACACCACTAAATTTTGCCAGGCAAGTGCACTGATGACAGGCGTGCTGTGTTTGGAGACCTCATTCAGGCATAAATGTGTTCCTTAATAGCAGGTCCTTAGTCTTAATGCTGGAATTTCCTATTTCCTAATTTTCCTCAGCATTTGTTAACCTCCAGCCCTCGTCCCTAGCTTGCCTCTCTTTGCTGAAATAGAGCAAAGGAGCTGCAGTAACTCACCACTCCTGCCTGGCCAAGGACTTCTCCCCAGCACATCCCCACATCCTTGCTGGCCAGCGGTGCCAAACCCTTTGCCATCACCTTTGGCAGCTCCAGTCCTTGGGGTGCCACAGGGTTGACTTCTGTGCAGAAATCCCCAGCTGCCAAAAGGCCTCTAGAAGCCACAGGAAAAGGCACAACATTGCTTTAAGGACTACATTAAAATGTTTTTGAGGTCTTATTGCAGTCAGCCATTGGACTAAATTGCCATAAGGCACTCCCTTTGGTAGCACAAGCATGGTTCCCATGAGGGACTGTTTCTCCTTGGTGGTTAGTCCTTCAACTGTGTATTCTCCCTGGCAATAACTTTACCAAATACTTAACAAGAACAGAGTCATATTTCATGCATCTCTTTCTAGCAGTGATTGGGAGATATCTTGAAACTGGTTGTCATTATTAAGCTTGCCTATGCTGGCAAGCAGTTTGCTAACACTTCCCAGATCAGATAGCAATGACCCTCTGTTCCATGTTAAGCCTATCAGAGCTGTGGTAGTGGGTCCATCTTTACCAGAGATGTGCTCATTTCTTGATGGAAATTCCTTAGATCGTTCTGAAGTCAGCTGGGAATGTGTCTGAAATGAAAGGTCACTCTTACTGAAGTCTATGCAAGGCAGTGATTGCAATGAAGCAAGTATCCTTTAGGATGTATAGTGCCTTCCATACTCCAGTCTCTCATATGCATGCAAAAATATGTTTGCATAACTTTTATTATTTATGCTCTAGACTTCATCAGTTTTCCATATTGAAATGTGATGATTTCATATTCACTCCGTGGCAGCATATGCTGATCATTCCAAAAAATATTAATCATTTTTCTACAGTTTCTATTCCATCATTCCTATCTTTGCAGTGGATGAGAACTTACCCACTGGTGTCATTCTAAGACAATAGTCTGCTTCCAGGGCCTCACTAGCAGCATAAAGCATGTGTTCAAAGAAGTAATTTAATAAAGAAATAGGAACTCAGTGGCAGGAAATAGCATTATAAACTTTAGAATACCAGGAGCATAATTAGTACTGTGGCATAATGATGAAAGAAGGCAATAAAATAATTTTACTTCACTCTGTAATTCTTAAAGCACTGAAAATTAGCTTGTCAGCAGGAAAGGGTTGGTTTCTTCTCTTTCAGTTTCATCTGTATGCTGTCTTAATGTTATTTCATTTTTAAAAGAACACAGAACACAGTGAATACCATACAAATGAATTTTGAAGTCACCCAGTACACGAATTAATGTCTTTTTCCAGGCTGAGAATCTCATATTAAGGAGAATTTTTAGTGTCTGGACAATCACTGGTACTGTGGTCCCAGGAAAAATGGAAGGATGTGACCATTTCATCTGTCAATTCTGCCAAGCCATGGAGGCTGAGAAGGGTGGAGATAATAGCATCACTGTACCAGCCTTATCCAAAGCACAAAGAGATCACACTGGGGGCAATTTGACAAATTCAGAGAGATGAGAAGAACCAACATGCCTGATACTTTAAATTTAGTGGAAAACAAAATAACCTAGTATATCTTATAAAGTAATGGTGGATAAATGATATAAAGGAACAGAACACTAGAACAATTAGAGTGAAAACATATTAGGAAACAAGAGCTCAAAGGATGCCAAGTGCCATCTCCACTTTCTGTGGATGCCCATGTCAAAACATCCCCTGCACTACTTGTTATTTCTACCCTGTATCAGAAAGCCATTATTTATGTGCTGGTCAGAGAGATCATTGTGCCACAGGTGTGGAAAGGTGACTGGGGACCCCACGGACAGAGGACTGGGGGTACAGCTGGACAAAACAGGCGAGTATGTTCACATCCTAATAGTGGTGATAACAGTACAGAAATTAAAAAATACTGAAAATACAGAGGCTGCTCCCTGGATGGAACAGGGCTGGCATGCTCAGAGACCTATTCCACAGTGATACCCCAACCACATGATCTGCAGCTGTGAGCACCTGCTAAGGGAGAAGGAATGGAGGGTGGAGCAGTGTGGAGGAACTGCGGCCAGGCGCTGTTGAAATCTTTGCAGGGAGGGGAGGAACTCTGTGGTGAAATCAGTCTCCTTGGATGAACTCAGCTCATGATATAATTGTAATATTAACACACACCTCCATCCCAAAGGTACAACCACTCCTCACTGGGCACATGCTCTATATTTTTTTTAACTGTGCCTTTAAAAGCAAAGTGGGAGAATTTTACACCTATCAGTAACTAAGGTATGTATGACTAGAGTCACTCGAGCTCCACCTAAACATAAAGAAATTATATGAACTGAGCATGGGAGAAAGTTAGGTATCAATACTGAATTTGATTAATACCCATTTTACTGTTGGATATTTATTTCCTGTTGACTGTATTTATAAAATAACTATGATACCAAACTGAAACATACTGGTTGATATCCAATTCTGGATGCAATCTGATTCTCTGCTTTTCATTTACCTTTATCTTCAACAGTGTACTGGAATTCAGATTTCTTTAGAAACAGAACAGTCAGCCTGAGTTTCCATACATAGTCAGTTTGCTGCTTTTTCATTAAAACCAAATTTAGACTGAACTAAACACTTCTCTGAACTGATTAATCTGACATAGAAAACTTCAGAATACTAAATCACTGATGGTCTCATTTTGTATTAATAAATGTAGGCAGATGTATTGACATCTTATAGATTCATGTCTCTGTGGTATAAAAACATAGAGAAAAAAGGCAAGACCTGACAGAGCTCTAAGTTTAATGGAGCCAAGCTTGGTCAAGAATTGGGACTGAGTTCTCTTATGAGAAAGAGGAACAGGAATTACAGGCCCAGAAGACAGGATTTAGTGATGGGATTTAAGGCAACTCAGAAAGCCATTTAGTCTATTCCAGATGGCGAAGGCAGCATGGGAGAAGGAGCTCAGTGCCAATAGTGACAAAACAAGCAGGGGAAACACAATATTTAAACAATTTTTACTGAATTCTGTAAAAAGCCTCTATTCAAAAAGTGTAAGGGTTGCAAAGTTGTGTTCAAGAGGATAGGAAATGCCTGATTTCACGTTTCCCAGACAAATTAAATTTGTAACTCTCACATGCACTGTAAGATTTTTAATTACAGGATAACATGTACCTTTTTACATGGCACCTTTAGCCTTTCTGTGCACATGGATAGCATACCATTAATGAGCAGTGATTCATTAGCCTGTTTTATCCTCATTGCTAAGTGCCTGGCCTCATGCCTCATTTTCTAGATCCTATTCAAACTCTGGCCTGAATACACAATTAGTAACATTCTCATAGGATCACCCATGTAATTTATTGCTGTACTACTTAGTGCTTCACAAACATTAAGTAATATCTCTAACCTCCTTGTGAGATCAGGTAATTTTTCTTAATTTTATGTTTTAGAATAGTGGTGAGATGATGAAAGACTCTTGATTTTTTTTTCAGGCAAGTCTGGTGGATTCTTATGTGGGTCTCATCTAGAAGAAATGACTCCTCACTATTTCCTTTTTCCGTCTCTGTGAAGCTGGAACCCCTTCCTCTTCAGGAATACCATGTCATTTGGCATGAAAGTGAATCTCTACCTCTGATTGTTTGGGGGCAAGTCTATCCCATTGGGCCATCTGCAGCCTGAGCTCTGACCAGGCATTTCCTTGGGCAGCAGGGTAAGAAAGTGAGCAACCACCTTTCCAAACCTGTTTGAAGGAGAGAAGACAACTGTGCAACCAGAGTCACAGCACAGGTATACTGAGCTTCTTTCATCGTGATCCTGCTCATTCACATGAGCTACCTTTAATTTTAGAAGTTAATATTTCATTGCTTCCTGTGAAGCCAAAACAAGCCTGAGTTGCTGCTGTAACTGGCAGGAAATTTTTCCAATAGAAAATAGCATCAAGCACATTTCTCAATCCTCCACCTTTCCACACCCATTAGATCCCAAGCTGCATACAACTCTGTGATGAGCTTTAGTAGAAATAGCAGCCTTGGTATGGATAGAGCAAAAGTAGAAACCTGTGGATATGGGAGAACAGGAAGAAGTGGAAGAAGAAGGGATGAAAGAAAAGCACGTGTTAATGGCATCTAAATTAGTAGATCATAAAGTCTCCCTCACAACTATCTGCAGTTTCTATTTATAGAAACACCCAGATTGAGAAAAACAAAGGACAACCTCAATACAACAGCCTACACCCAGAAAGAGACAAAAGAACAATGAGTTAATCAGCAGTTTTACCTAAGGACTCACAGAGGTGGGACAAAAGGAGGGACAAGTGATTCACAGTCACTGGCAACTTTTAAAAGGTGTAAAAGACACATTCAGAAGCCAACCACAGGGCTGCCATTAAGAAGAACAACCCAGAAGACACCGTGGGAACTGAATAGCTAGCTTCCCTAATGCTTTGTGGCCACAAATATTTCTGTACAGACCACATGCAGGCACACCTTCAATCTTCCCAATAGGAAAGAATGAGTAGAACTACGAGAATGATGCCTGTGCCTGAGTGATACCTGGTTTGTATAAAATAAAATTACTTTTCTTTCTTATGCTGCCTCTTGTCGAGGGTTGCTCCATTAGTTAAGATTTGCAGAACAGTTCTAGATGCTGAATGCTTCTCCATGGCTCCCCTCCCACCAAGTGAAGCTTCAATGTGCAAATCAGGTGCACTGGCTAAGCAGCAGCACACGCTCACAAGTGTGATTTCTTTGCAGAAATCGTGTTTGATTTGAGCCCCAGGTCGGATCATGGAGAAGAATCAGCACACGGTGAAGGGTTTTGGGTGGGCATGGGCCTACATCTCTGGCTCTTGTGCAGGGACACAGCTGCAAGCCAGCATCTGAGCACTGCACAAGGAATGCTATGCAGATTTCAGAAGATGATCTCACCCATCCAACATCACTCCCTGGCCCTTCATTTGGTCCTTTGTAATCACTGATAAGCTTGTTGGTTGCCTCTGCAGAAAGATGACATTCATCTCCACTCCCAGATGCCTGCAAAGTTTTAGGTCATCAACCCACTGAGGCACCAGATGAACTTCATAGGCTGGGGAGGGGATTCTAAATGCCAAAGCCTCCAGAGTCTTTACAAACAGTCACTCCTCCCTTTCAATGACTTTGCAAACTCCTGTTGCATGTAACTATAGACACACCTTTAAATGTTTTACAAGGTTGTGATAGTCACCCATTCATCATTTATGGTGGAGCACTAAAATATTTTGCAGGTAACTGTAACACTAGAAAGCCTTAACAGCTATCATTCACATAGTGAGAATTTCTTATGTTTTAAAAGAAAGTTGTGACATCAGCTTAAGTAGCATTTTAATATTCAAAGCACTTTTAACAAGAATCAATCCATATAGGATCATTGTGACAGATGTAGGCATTGAAAAGAGATTCAAACTATTTCATTTCCACACAGCACTGCAAATAAAAGCCTGGCTTACAGCCTTATGCCATCAGGGCTGAAAACTCTGCTTACACGTGAATAAGTAGTACACACTGTAGTTGTATTTTCCTGTATACCATACTCTGCCCTCCTTAGAGGTAAAATTTTAGTTTGGGCTCCATTAAATTTCTGCAGAACAGGCTACAATCATACACAGCAACCTGATTATTGCTAGGCAAAATAAACTGCTTCACTGCATGGCTAGCTACAAATATAATACTTGGTCACAATCAACATTCCCAGAGAATTAGGTTATTTTCTGTATCTAAAAGCTAATTTTTATCATAAAACAGGTCCATGCCATTGTGAGCAAATAAAAAAAACCAGTAAAATAAATAACAAAATACTAGTTTGTTTCCTCTGCTTCACTTCAGCAGTGCAAGGGGATGCCAGTGAGAATGATAATCATGGCCAAAGACATTGCACAGTACAGCTGCAGCATTTGTCTAAGAGTCTGAGGAAGCATTTGTCCATTAGGCTCAACACTCCTTAAATATTTTCTGTGGTGGCTAGCAGTTGGCCTGGAGGCCTCACAGTTATAAATAAACCTAATTATTATTACATAACTAGCATATAACTAATTACATAACTAGCAGTTATATAACTCAACCATTCCAGGCCGCTGGGGGCACAGGCAGCTATTGGCCAGTTAGCCAGGTGGCAACTAATTCAACCAATGAGGACTAACCATGTGGATTTTTGGTAACTATTTAAACTGAACTGAAGTCAATAAAAATTGGCTATTGCTGCATGAACTTGATGTGTCGCGTCGTGCCCGTCTCTACTGCGACAATTTTCCAGCCCAATCAACTCCCTCATCTGGTTCATTGCACAAATAACAATGCTGGCACTGAGGGTGGAAAAGAGTAGCAGAAAATTGTGTGGCAAAGTACTGAAGGGTAAATTGGTTCTTGTGCCCTCACCACTGGCAGGCAAAGAAGGCTGAAGGTACACAATGCAAACACTCCCCTGGAGTTCATCATCACGTCCTGTAAGAGCACAGTAGCCTAGTTTAGTGGTGGATTTGGCAGTGTTAGCTTTATGGTTGGACTTAATAACCTTAAAGGTCTTTTCCAACATAAACAACTCTATGATTTTGTGATCTTTCTGTGATCTCTGTGGTGTCCTTCCTCAAGGTCATTAGGATGTGTATTTTAGAACTAAGCACTGAGAGACCTGTGGCAGTACATTCAGGAGAAAGTCCAATCTTATGAAATGGTCAATAAAGTGTAAACACTAGGTGACAGCTGATCAAACCATAAGTCTACACATATTTAGCAGCAATTTATCTCTAATGGTATAAAATAATATAGGAACAGCTTTAGAGCAGTAAATCAACACAACATAGCCATCAACTAGCTTCTGTGTATAATAAATGCATACAAATACCCAAAACTACTCCTGATATTCAGACTTGAAGTGAAAAAGTCAGAGCTGTTTTTTCCAATCCTGCATGTGGTTATAGTAACAATGACTTCAGAATGGACTTTTGTCAGACCAGTTATTGCGAAATGGTGGTTATCATTGTCCTTGACAGAACTGTGGTCTTGCTGCAAGAGAGGGAATTATCCTCTTTGATTCCAAAACCATATGAAAACCAGTTGATGGTTTTTTGAGAGTTTGGAGACTCACCAACCTGAAAGCTCCTGGCAAAGTTTAATCAACTCTAGAATAATTTAGGCTGAAAAGGCCTCTAAGTTCATCAAATCTAATCCTTAAACTAACACTGCCAAGTCCACCCCTAAACCATATCTTTAAGTGCCAGGTCTACACATCTATTAAATACCTCCAAGGATGGTTATTCTCCACTTTCCTGGGCAGCCTTTCCAGTGCTTGTCAACCCTTCTGGTGAAGAACTTTTTTCCTAATATCCAGTCTAAACCTCCCCTGGTGCAACTTAAGGCCTTTTCCTCTTTTCACTTGCTACCTGGGAGAAAAGGCCAACCCCCAAATCACTACAATTTCCTTTCAGGTGTTTGCAGAGAGCAATAAAGTCACGTTTTTTGGCTAAAACAGCTCATGCCTGATGTATATTGGGAACTGTGTCCTTAGTTCATAGGAAGACTACCTAAGAGGCGGGGTAGAGAGACAGGAAGAGATAAAGGGCCATTACCCAGCCATTATCACCTGCAGCCACTGTCTTGGCATGGTGATTGTCTGGCAGTTTCATCAGAATCTGCTAAGTCATGGAAATGGCACAGACAAAACTTCCATGCTGGAAGGTATAAAAACTTCTGTTTAAGCAACAAGGTTTGGAAGCTGATCCAAGAGCAGATACCAGGGTTAGCTGTGCTGTGACAGAGCAGGAAGGATGAGCATCTCCCCACTCAGTTAGGTAACTGTTATAGATACATATTATAATATTGGCTTTTTGCAAATATTAAAATGAATACTATATGTGTTATGTTGGAAAGTTATGCTGTATTAATCTCTTTTAAGTAGTGCTGTATTAATCTCTTTTAAGAGGTGTGGTAAATATAGTTTTTAGGCTATAGCATAATATTAAAATAGAAACTATGTGATTTAAGATACTTTTTGTAACCAGCTCAAGGAATGGAGAAGATAACCAAGAAATTCTTGATTATCTTGCATAACAGCAACAGACACCAAGACTCCACAAGAATAATTATTGCCTCCTTATCAGGAAAGCTCAGACTTCAAGGAACCAAGAAGTTTGATTTACAAGATGGGGGGGGAAGCCAAAATTAAACAGAAACACCCTAGTTCAAAAGGAATGTTTGAATCATGTATGAGATATATGAATATGCAATAGGCTATTGCTTTTAAGGGGTAATCCTTTGTTAGCCAGGTGTGCTTTGTGGTGAGTGCCAGGCACCCGGACGTCCATAATTGTTTGCTTTTTATTGTCTCATATTGTCCTAATTTTTATTACTATTTTCATTGCTATTAAACTTCTAAAATTTTAACAAAAGTGAATGGCATTTTTCACAGTAACTGTTCTGCACATTGGTGCATGAGTTGAGTTAGAAGTCGTCAATTACAAGTTATGAATTAGAAACTTCATAACTTATGTGATGAATTAGTGAATTCACATGGCTGACTGCTCTGTGCAAAGACAATTGAGCCCTTGTTTGTTGTGTTTCTTCCTTTCTTTCTCAATGAGCTTATAAAATAAAGCTTCATTTACAGAGTACATTGCCCTGTAAATCTGAAATACCCAAGCAGACCATGACAGCTGTCCTCAAAAGTTCATTTTATTTCAGTATGACTTGGTCTATTACAGCACAGAAGTTAATGAAAATTTGAATTAATTAACTTCAACTTATTGTGAAAAAGTAAATAATTACAGAAACCTCAGCAACGGAAGCCTGACACACATGAAAGTTTGCCCACAACTAGACAGATGAGCCTGGGAAGCCATATTCACTATTTTGGTCACCTAAGATGCCCCTGCAACCAGAAAGATGCACACATTCATTATTTCAATTACATTAGATACCCTTGAAACCAAAGAATTACAGACCCCAAATAAACCTATTTTAAAACCAGGCTGGACTAGACATTTTGCTTTCTGCTACACATCTGCCATCAAAGCCTATAATCTAATGATTTCTGGTCTAAGTTTCATTATATGGTTTCCTATGTGACATTAGCAAACTTCTATCACATATTTCTACACATCCAAATTAATACAGCACAGCACTGGTGCTTGTGGAGACTCATATCACTTTGTGCTTTATACAATCAGAACAGGGTGAGCCATCTCGATTAACCTCTTCCCCAGCCTTTTCAGACAGCTTCATTTGTCTGTAACTGCTTCCCTTATGACCACAATAATTATTATTGCAACACCCTGGGAGCACTTTTTTAAGGAGACTCAGTTCTTCATCTGTGATTTATTTACAAGCATGGTCTCAGGCCAAGAATTTGGAGATAATAGTATGGTCTTTCTCTAGGAATATAGCCTGTGAGTATTACTAATTCCCTGTAAAATCCTTGAGAAAAATACCCTGAGTTTGAGCTAATTCAGTGAGTTCTTCTGACAGTAAAAAAAGGAGAGGAAACAG
Source organism: Urocynchramus pylzowi (assembly GCA_013397555.1). Classification (NCBI taxonomy): domain Eukaryota; kingdom Metazoa; phylum Chordata; class Aves; order Passeriformes; family Fringillidae; genus Urocynchramus; species Urocynchramus pylzowi. Next base: position 251,162 of record VZRH01000166.1, on the reverse strand, counting down.
AACTGGGATCTGTCCCACTGGTACTCTGACATGGAACAGACTTCTTTTACACCAAGCAGTCCCTGAGAGCTGCCAGGGAAGGTTCAGATGCCAGGATAGCATGCTTTTCCTTTTAATACTGTGTCTGTATTCCTACTTGTTTATGACATTCCTTGTGACAGTTCTCAGCAGTGGACCAACTCAGTAGGTGCTGTGTTGCCAGAGGAGAAGAAGATCCTGGCCCTCAAAGCTTCCTGCATCCCTAAGCAATGCAGGCAGGGTAAGAAGGAAACCCTGGCCAGGCACACCAGTGCCAACAGCCACAGCCATGGATCTGTGGCTGGAACACTGGTGGTCTGCTGTGCTCCCAGTGTGCCTTGGGGTGGAAGAAGAGTGTTGTCATGGCTGGTGAAGTCATGGCTGAGACAGCCAAGGAAGTGGCAGCCACTGTGGTGCTGTGTGGCACAGAGGCAGTGGTTTACAGAAGGCCCTGGGGATGGCAACCACACGGTTTGCAGACACGCTGCCTGCACGCATGTGAGTGGAGCTGAAGAAATGTGGCAAGAGAAAACTAAACAGAAGGTCTGTCACATGACTTGCAATAATGAATATCTGCTTACATAATCCCATCCCAGGTCTGCTTCTGGTGGGCAACAGAAGCAAATAGTCACTGACAGGGTAAGGCAGACATGAACAGACACACTGAAGAGGGAGCAGAAACAGCTCCCTCTCTAGAGCTGTTAATAACCTTTACCCTGGATGGGCAAGAAGCAAATTGTGCAAATTCACACCCACACACACAAATGTGCATATTCCCATTACCCTATAGCTCTTAAGATGCTCCACCTCTGGAAGCAATTTGTTGTTGTACAGACTCTTGTTTAAAACAAGCAGAAGGGACGACCCAAATGCAACCTGCTGACCCTGGATGCACACTCCTGGTTAGACAGGATGTGCCATGCCATGCTCCTGGAGCATCACAGAGATGGGACCTACAGGTTTCCCAGCACCACCATGGGAGAGGTGGTGCCTCTCCCATGTGCCTCTTCTCTCTTCAAGAAGACTGTCTTCTTACACTTCTCATGTAGTATTTCCTGCTCCACAGAATAATACAAGAACTTCCCTAATTTAGCAGCATCTTGATTGAGGTTCTGCTACTCAATATCCTATCTGGCAAAGTGTGGCTATTTTTGTCTATACAAAACAGCAACTCAACAGCAAATGTTACCTTCTTGGTAAAAAAAGTCACTCAGTAGGCATCTCTAGCTCTCAGTTACTACTATGTTTTCATTTGGGCTGGAATATTCTTTCCCAGTTGCAGCTTTTAACGTTATACTCTCCACTCCTAGCAGCCAAAAATCAAAGGATGCATTTCCCAAATAGGTGTCAAGCCTTGAGCATCAGTTGAGACTGACCCCATTCCTCACCAGAGAAAATTAGTCCCGATTTATGTTCTTTGAGAAAAGTCTCACGTCACCATAAAATCCCAGAGCAATTTGTCTAACACCTGTCTACTACATCCAACATGTATTACTGGCAATCTTACCCTCAAAGGGAGAGGATTCTGAAATGTGTAGTAGGAGAGCCACATACCCCAGGCAACACAAAACCCCTGTCATAAGCTCAGCTGGGACCCCTTACTCCGGAGTGGGTCTCTGTCACCTTAGAGGCCAGAATTTACTGACCAGTGAAAGCCCACACCATGGTTCCACCTGATGTCAGCTCTAATCTGAGTGCACTCCTTGTCAAAAATCTCAGTTTCCAAAACTGCCCACTGCCCAAAGCATTTTCAAATTTCATGCAACGTCAGTAATTCATGTCAAACATTGGTCAGGGCACTGTTTTGATCCTTTTAACCAAAAGAGATGCACAATTCATCTCAGCATCCCTAGTTGTAGGGGGGAGAACTCACTGTCGTTCCCATGAAAGCCCCCCAGCATCCAGCTGGCACTTTCCCTGCCTCCTGCAGAATTGTAATTACACTCCTGCCTCCCTCCTTACATTGCTGCTCCTGAGCTCCCCACCTCAGGATCTGTCACTTTCCAACTATGGATTTGTTCTGGTTGACATCCAGTCCTGGTTGAAGTCCAGGGCAGGGCTCACCAATGCTGAGAAGCAACGAGGTCTGCATAGCCAGGGGACTCAGCCAGCCTGTCCCATATGGCTGTTTGTATCCCTGGACAGGCTTTTGCTGCTCATCAGGCTGACCTGATTCCCAGAGTCTCTGCTTCTCAGGGGGTTTTCTTCCTGAGGGCAATTGCCCAGGCTGGAAGAGCTCACATTGCAGCTCCAGTGCATATTTTGGAGCACTCCAACCCATTGGGGACACACAGGCTTGAAATCCCCCCCCTTTGAAGGGATGGCAGTAACCAAAAATCTGCCTTCTCTCCTTTCTGAAAGGCTCCTCCTTGCAGCTTAATTATAGTGCATATTCTAGGAGATTTTGCTCCTTTAAGCACTGAAAGCATTTTGGCTGTAGAAAGCAAGCAGAGAGGTCTGCAGCTTCCCTGGGCCTTGCAGCAGGTCAGCACACACAGACACAGGCCCACGCTCAGCCCAGGATGTGTGTGGTGCTATTGGAAGTGCCAAGTAATGACTTTGAATCAGGAGTTCAAAGAATCCTTGGGAAATTGGGTTTTAATGATGCCTGAGACACCTGCAACAGGTTGTTCACTAAAAGGATCTACAAGAGGTGAATCTGCCAGTCTCACCAGGCTGAACTGTGCATGAGGCATGCTGACACATTTATACTGGACATAGACACAGATGGAAGGAAATTGCCAAAAAAACCCTGTTATGAATGAAGTCCTATATGTCTAATTTAATAAACAACAAAATTGAATTTAGCAACAATTTTATATAAATGAACACAATCAAGTATATTAAATATAATCAAGCATATACAAAAATTTGGCAGTGATTCATTAAGCATGACTGAGGTTCATATAAAGCATAAGCAAAACCGGCCGGGGTACGGGGAGGGCTTCTCACCCTGCCTCACGTACAAAACAAAGGAATCCAAACACAACTCATATACTGTATGCTGAGACATGTTCAGCAATCATTTTCTGTAAATCTCCTCCTATTTTTGATTCTTGAAATCTGTGTCACTACACTGCATAGCACATGCTCCACTGGTTGTTAGGGGGTCTCCTGGCTTTTTGGTGGTCTTTTCAGAGGAAGGCTCGCCGTCTTCCTCGCTGCCCTCTGAATAACCTTGCAGGTTGCACATGCACAATAACCTTTGTATTATGTAAGTAAGCATCATGTTCCAAAAACAAGCCTTATTATTTCATAGATAAAGCCACAACTTAGATTCCATACCTGAAATCGTCCCAGCTTTGCTCATCCCAAGGCTGATTCTGCTTTGGGAATTGTCCAACTTTGCTCATCCCAAGGCCAATTCTGTTTTGGGATCTGGCTTATCTCAATAGTACATCCTGTATCCTATTTTTCACATGTAACATCTGCAAAGGGGCCCATCTGCTTTGTAACACTAATCACATATCTTTTATAACAATTATTTTCTAAAATACTGATACAGTTACAATTTAGTTAGCACGAATCATATCCATTTATCACACCCCCAAACATGAAAAGTCATAAAGGATGTAACTACATCTAAAATGTGTTAGAGATGAGGCAAACTTTAGGTTTGTTAAGATACATAGGAGGATTTCATCCGATCAAAAAGCTCAGCAATCAAGTTCAGAGGGGTCCACACATGGTGTTGGAAATGACACAAAGTTTGAAATTCATTTCTATAACTTTAGTCAGGGGCTCTGTTCACCTTTGGCCAGGGGGAAAGGAGTTGAAGCTTCTTTTCAAAGGACTGTTTCACCATTGGAGGCCTGATGAGCTTAACATCTCAACAGAATGGAAGTAACACAGAAGATATGAAAAAGATAATGATTATTAATGAACATCAGCTCTAAACATCACCCCTGACATGGCTGGAGACATCTGGTTGGGGAAAAGATAGATAAGAGAAGGAAGAATGAGACATTAACACAGAAGGTGGAGGGATCCATAACCAATCGGAAACCAAATACCAGAACTGCATAACTTGGGGCCAATGAACATTGAACCAATGAGTTTTTCTGGGTTTTGACTGCATAAGTATGTGGAAAATCTAGTAAAGAGTCATTTGTGATGGAATGATTTTCTCTGCACAACCTGGACAACGCATGGATGAAATTATTTCTGTTGCACATCCTGGCCAGAATAAAGTAATACCTTGATTCTCTAACACTAAAAATGTTGTTGGGGGGTTTTTGTTTTTCCTGCAGTTTTGGTGACAATGGAACAGCCCTTCCTGTCCCCCTTTCTCTTCTGCTGAGGAAGGGCCCAGACAGCAGACACAGGTGGAGATCCTCAGTCCAGTGTGAGGTTCCATGCCCAGCAGCAGCAACAGTTCAGAGGTGAGCTCAAGTCTCAGTGCCCAGTGCAGCCACCAGAAGGATGTGCCAGCTGTGATTTGTATTCCTGTTGCCTCTGAGAACAACAGTGCAGCCAGAAATAGGATCAGTGGGGACAATCTCCTCATCAGGAGGAAAGCATTAGCCACAGAAATGAGCAATGAACCTATAAAAAAATCTCACTATCAAGGGACCCATCTGGCTCTCACCAGTGAGAATTTGCATGGCTCCCAAGCATTTACAAGCAGAATTAATAAGCATCTCTTTATTTCATCAGTTCTAGGCAGTAGGAGGACCAGTTGATTAGTTTGCTTGTTAAAGTATTACTGACATTCCATCCTATAGTTCTCAAACAATCAGATCTTGATTATTTTTGGTCATGTAAATAAAGTCCTTAAAAGGATTATTTCCAAGCCTATTTAACTCTGTATATAAATGCAGCATTATTTTCAAACCTCAAATTCCCAACAAACTTAACATTATGTTTTCAGGCACATGGCACAGGAAATGAAGAGGTTTTATGGGAATATTTAAAACTCACTTTTGCAGACAAAGCAGACTTAGAAAACCTCTTTCAAAAGGGTGATGTTTTCAAAGTTGGAAGGGGCTGATTATGAGTCTTTGAAACAACAATCATTCTCCAAAAATAATATCACTTTTATCACATGCAGAAGATTAAAGGTAAATGGATGGAAGGATATCAGTTGTGCAGAGCTTTGAAATAAACCCAAAGATTCCAGCTTTGTAGAGAAGTTCACTGGAAATTCTTGCTGAGAATTCTTATTCCCATAATAAAACCATAAAACAGACATCTTCCAAATGCACTGGATGTACTACAGTGGCCTATGCCACAAGTACATATACTTTGGGAAAAGCCCAGATTTCCAGGCTTCTGGGCCAAGGAGCAAACAAACAGGAACATGAACATTTCTGGGCAGAGATGGACTCTGGCCTGAAGGACTGTGGGCTTCCCTGGTAGAGGGAAGAGCATCCTCAAGGCAAGAGGTGTTTAAAGAGCACCATGCCAAGCTAAATATGAACCTTCTATTCCTCTCTCCTTGCACAGTTTCACACTTGTGTTTTAGCTGAATGTCCCTGTCTGGGGGGAAAAAAAAGAAAATAAAAGAAAAATCAAAGCAAGTCTAGGAAGAAAGAGTATTGACAGCAACATCTGCTCTAAAACAGAGTTTACCTTACTCCTCGTTAGCCTATAACTCTATTACTAGAGTTATTATTAGAACTATTATTAGAATAAGCAGGGGAAGGCCAAGGCACAGCTGATAAAGAGTCTTAACAATTTCACACAGCAAATGACAGGAATTTTCAGATCATTAAGAAACAAAAGTGAAATGTTCTTCATCATGAAAGAGCAAAGTTAAAAGAAACCCTGTAAAAGTAGGAAAATATCTCACTGACAGGGCAGGAAGAAAGGTCCAGAATCAATTCAGTAGCAAGAAGAAAAGTTCTGGGGGATACTTTTCTGTAAACATTCAACACAAACAAAAAATAAAATATTGAAACAATGAGTAATTTAAAGTTGAATTCAGCTAAATCCTTGGATGAAATAAAGATTAAGTTATAGACTTCTGCAGATAGCAAATATTTCCATTCCAATAATTTGCAAGAAAAATTTTGTGACTTATTTGTTCAAAGTAACATTCATAAGCCAATTAAAAAAAAAAAAAAAAAGCAAGAGTAATCAGAACACAGACATTCAATTTTGGGGGAATGAAATATTTTGGTTCATTCAAGGTTTTGGCATAATACATTTTTGGTTTCACTCTGCCAAAGAAAACTTCAGAAATCTGACTTAAGACATTTTTTCCTGTTTTTTCGGTTTGGCTTCTGAATAAAAAAAAAAATCCCAAACCAGTGTTTTCTTGGATCTATTAGAGTCATTGAATGAAACCATGCCAAGGTAACATCATTTGAAAGTAGCCAAAATTAAGATGCTAAAGCATCAGATTCCTCCACAGCAGCTGTGTGCTGTCTTGTGCTTGCTGACTGCTGAAGGAAATACAAAAGGGACGATGCAATGCCACACGTGATGGATTCTGGAATAGGAGTCTGTGTTTGGAGCCCAAAGCTGGTGGAGGACATCTCCCTCTGTCCTTTGCTCTTTCTCCCTAGGCTTCTGGCCAGACACACCAGTGATATACTGCTGCTGAGGCAGAGAGGTGCTGCCTAAAACTTTTTTAAAAATGGACTTCACTGACAAACAGCGGCTGCCTTTTACTAGCACAGGTATTGTCTTGGCCTTCACAGGTTATTTATTGGTGCTGTGCTGTAACATTCTTCATTTCAAAAGACATAAGCCAATTTAGCTGTAAAGTCCTTTACATTTTTGTGTGCTCTCTCTTGTAATGCTGAATGTCCTCCAGTAGACAAGATGTGATGGTTCCTGAGACAGTCACAGCCTCCTGCTGCTCTGTGCTCCCATTCCTGCAGCTCCTGTGGCCATTTCTGCCACCCCTGAGGCCACCACTGGGATCACTCAACTGCTGCCAGCATCAGGAAAAGCAGCATGTTTCAATCCCTTTCACACGTATTTGGCAAAACTAAATTTTTAGAGCTCATTTCTCAGTGGAAAAACCTTCAAAACAACATGTTATCTTCACCAGGAAATATATGGAGACAGAGCAGAGATAAGGGATAACAAATGGGAGCTAACAGAACAGCAGGAGGAGTCCTCACAGCACTAAGCTGCAGCATCAGCAGCAGTGATGTGTCCCTGTATCTTAGTGGTGGTCTGTGTCTGGGGCTCGGGGGATTGAGGGCAGCATTTGCTGCCAGGTGAAGAGTTGTTTCGTGTCCCTTTTACACTTTTTGCTGTGGCTCCATCACAGAATGCCTCTATCTTGAGTGGAATTAATAAATAATGTAGACATCAATAAAAAAGACCCCTTTTGGCTAGTACCTCCTCAAACCTACTGCTTTACTGTTTCATGAAAAAACAACTAAGACACAGTGGGTTCTGCAGCCAAAACAGAAATAGTCTTCCTGACAGAACAGTAAACAAGAAAATTTGTTTGTAATGGAGGAATAACAGAATATGACAAAGTAAAGACAGGGAGCAGAGCACTTTGATATGCATGCAAGAGCTTAAGAGCATCATTTTTGTACTGTCATGAAAACTGTAAATAGAATAATGTAATAAGGAGTGATATTTTCAGTGGTTATTAGCACATTCGACAGCACACAGGACAGCCAAGAACCTTGACAATGATACAAAAACTTGCTTAAGACCATGTAGGAGGAGATAAAGTGATTTACAAAAACATTTAATAGTCCTGTGGACTTCAAATTTCTATGCTACAGTTCACTAGAAAGGTCCAAAGATATAATAAGGAGAAAGAGACCTTAAGAGGGAAACATCTGATTTTTCATATTTAGGATAGTGGCAGAATAACTTTCAAATATATAATAGTACAATTTATGCTTAGTCATATTTTATAAAAATATTCCATGGTACCTAGTAAGGCAGTATGAAAGCAGAAACACCACAGTCAAAAGGCAAAGGCTCTGCAGCCATTGGCCCAAACAAGTTCCTAAAAGAAGATCTTACACAAAGCTAGGTAACATGCATGAAGTGGCATCCTCACACCTATTCCCACACTGCTGTAAGCAGCTCCCAAAAGAACAAGTTCAGATTCAGAAATGTGATATTGTGTCAAGTTACTTTCAGCACGTGGGACAAACAACAGGTGAGTGTTTCACTTTGTGTATTTCAGGTTTATAATTGAAGCACAAGTCAAAACTCTACAGTCAAAGCTATATCTCAGATTAACCCACTGTTGTCTGGTACCCTCAGCAGCTGCTTTTCAACAAATCCTAAATAAGGAATATAAAACTATTTTTATATCTACTGAACTTTTCTCTTTTGAGAGAGCAGTCATAGCCAACATCCTTGATATGGTACTGAAAGAGAAAGACAACTGCACTTGTTTGGAGAACATTATACCTGAATATCCATTTTTAAAGGCATTTTTATTCTTTGGTGATTAACATAGATTAAAGTGTTAAAAATCTTATCACCAGAACCAGCATCAATTCCCAATGTTGTCATGAGTGAAACAGCATGAGAACCAAATCTGGAGACCCTCTCTTTAGACAGCAGGCTTGACAAGCCTAAATTACCTCTGCATCCTTCAGTCTGCAAGCAGTTTTTTTGTCTGCCAGGTACATTTTGCCCACAGTATTTGCTCCACATAGCTTACAGAATGTCACTGCAAGGGCAGTGATGCTATCTAAGCAGGACAGCATCCTTCACCCCAGGGACTTGCCTCCTCACCTGGTTGCATGCTGTGTGGAGCCCCAGTGCCACAGCAACGGGCTGCATTTAAACTGCCTTACAAAAGCCTTGAAAATAGTTATTAAGGTGATTTATATTCCCATTCATGTCACTAGTTACTTGTATCAGGCAGATCAGACTTCTGAAGACTGCATCCCATAAAAGTAGATGAAACCTGCAGGCTTGGGGTTGCACTGCTGGAGCTACAGAGGGACATAACTGTGCCAGGTACAGAGCAGATGCTGCCCAAACCAAGAATGTAAATTGCTATCTGTGGTACTAAGATTGGATTTTGGTCCAGGAAAAGAATCTTCCCCTTTGTAAAGCCAAGGTAAAAAAGCACTTCCAAATGTGACAAAAAAAAAAAAAAAAAGTCGATGATAAATTATGCATTAGCTTTCTGTGCAAAGTCTTTCAGGTGACAGAGAAGCAGATGGTTTTATGTGTACATATGTTTCTCAGCAGAGCTTCCTATGGAAGTTTCTAGGCACAAAGAACAGTGAAAAGATCAGATAAAATCCTTTCAAAGAGGAAGAGGAAAAGATGTCATTCCAGTGACAACTTAAAATATATTAATCAAATACTGGAAAAGTTGTTTCAGCATATATTTAAAGCTGCGCAGAAGTTTCCTGGATTGAGACACAAATGAATATGAGGCATTGTGTCTTTTCTTTTTAGGTGTTCTTAAGCAGGGTGTCACAGGGGGTCCCTGAGAATATGCTCATAGAGTGACAGCAAAGGCCTTGAAAGTGCAGGCAGAGGGTGACTTCAGAGGGATAAGCACAAATATGAATTGTCAAGGATGGTCAGTGAAGGATTGCAACCTGAGAGCTGGGCAGGGTTTGCTTCAGGGTGCAACAAAGAAGCTGCAGAAAAAGGGAACAAAGAACGTATATTGAACAGATATAAAACATCTCGTATATAGAGAAAAAATGAAAGAATAAAAAAAGGAGAAATAGAAAAAAAAACCCTCAGCAAGATGGTGATTGCAGGAAGTGGAGGGTGAGAGGAGGTGCACTGTGCCATCCCCTCACTCCAGCAGTAACCCTAGCATTGTGCCTAGTCAATAGTTGTCCACAGCAGGTTGTCCTCTCTCCCCTTCTGTAGAGAAACAATGCTGCTCTACTGAAACTACCCATCAAGTGATATCTTTTTGTTCATGGGTTAAATAAGCCAGGATTATAAAGAGCTCTGCACACGTGCATGTGTGGGTTTTTTGCTCTAGCTTTCCAAAGCAAGGTGGTAAAGACCACAGCACCTGGTCAGATTAAAGGTGGACACAACCCATTTTTAAAAATTAATTAAAAATACAGAATGTTAAAAAAAAAATTTATAAAACCTCTAAGTATTTAAAGGTTTATAAATGCTATAAAGCTTCAGATAATGAATGAATAATTCATTACACAAATAATTCTTAAAGGTGCACTTCCTTGCTCAAGGAATTCCTGAAATGAAGCTTGGCAAATGCAAAGAACCTATAAAAAAAAAAAAAAAAGGCATTGATTCCAGAAGGTTCTGAATTTAACAAGTTTCTACCTTAAGATGAGATGAGGATTATTATTCTGTCACTCCTTGTGAATGATACCAAGACTCAGACGCCGAGCGCGGCGCTGGAGCGCGAAGCTTTGCCGCAGCCAGAGCAGCTCCTCGCTGCACCTGTTTGCCATCGATTGCCTCATTACCATTCACTCAGCAGGAGGGAACACAGCTAAATTCACATCCAGAGAAAACTGAACATTCCCTGGCTGTATTAATGTCCCTGAGCACCAGGAGCTTTGTTGTCTGCGTGCTGCATGGCAAAGAATTGCACCCCAAGCTGTGGAGGTGGCAACTGGACATGACAGAGCACAGAAATGAGAAGCTATGCCCATATGATGTGTTGGTGCTTTGGGGATTTTTTTGAGGGTATTCCCCCCCCCCTCCAAAATGGATACATCTAACCAAGAGCAAGGATAGAATAATATATGGAGAGGAAGGAAGCAGGAAAAATCAATATATTTTTCACAAGTTTCCATAAATCACAGTAAACCACCATCATTATTTTCATCCCTGCAGCCAGGTGGGCTCTGTGCTGCAATGTAGAGATCCAGAATTGGACTTCACAACATGGCTTTCTGCTTCCTGGGCTGGCAAGGGCAAGAGCTCCAGTCTTGCTGGGCTGCTGCCTGGAAACATGCAAGGTCAGACTGGAGTGGGCTCTGAGCAACTTGGTCTAGATGAAGATGTCCCTGCTAATTGCAGAGGGTTGGATGGAACGATCCTTAAATGTCACTTCCACCCCAACTATCCTATGAGTTTATGATTCAGAGCTGCATGGAGGACTCCAGGCACCCCTCCAGGCACTCCCCAAATCAATCTGGGGTGTAGACTCCTAAACCCTTGGAAATGCAGATTTTAAACTCGAGCATCATAACACTGAAAATCCCTGTAGAGTTTCATTTCATTTCATTGGTACTTATGTTCCCCCTCAAATATTTGCAACCCCTTATTGCTACTTGGTTTTAGTTATCTCTTTTTTTTTTTTCCCTGTACACTGCTGAAAGTGAAATTTATATGCACATAGGGAAAGCTCAGCAAATAGTTAAATATATTCACCCTAAAGAGCCACATGTAAGAATCATGCATGCAGAAAGTGGTAATTGTCACATGCAAATAGCTGACCAACACAAGTCCCAAAATAGCAAATACCCACTGAAACGGTTGTACCACTGGAATATGTTTGCATAAATTATTCACAGAATAATTCTGAATATTGAATGTGTACAGTGTTAAGGCAGTCTGGTAAAGTCTGCACGGATGCATTTTCCTTTTTTGCAGAGATTTTTATCACATCATCATAAGATCAGTCCTGTGGTCTGCTCATTTCTCTCTCCTCACAGTCTTGCAGACAAAAGGTGTAACTGAGTGACCCTGTCCCACAGCACCCCTTGTGAGTCAGAGTCTGATCAACTCTGAACACAAAGAGCATTAAGGTTAATAGGAGCAAAGTGGTTAAATCAGGATTTCTTCATTAGAACAACTGCCTGTTATTAGCAGATTCTATTTGTTTGATGCTGAAAATTCTTACAAAAATGAACTCTGAGAGTTGACTTGTTTTATTTGCTACCATTGGACTGTGCTATCCTTTTGGGTGCCTGATCCTATGCTGACCAGTCTGTATCAATCTGTCACTTGCCTGAAAACTGCTCACATCTGTAAGGTGAGATAAAGTACCAAAAGTCCTTTAAGAGGCAGTTTGACACCACTATTTATTTCCTGTGATTGATTCAGCACAATGCTGAACAATTGCAGTTCTTTCCTAAACGGAAGGTACACAAGAAAAATAAATATTCCTTTCTTAAAATTCATGGAAGATGAAGATCCTCTTGGTTCATCGTGACCAGGAATTTAATTCTATTCTGACAAGTGCATTAATTTAAGTCAATGCATCTTGGGTGGAAGAGGCATGAATCAACCTTTTTTAAAAAAAAAAAATCAGTAGGAAAAAAAAAATATATATATATATAGGGGGAAAAAAATTCCTATACCACTTTTCCTTTACTGATTCTCCAGCAGCAAGTAAAGAATAAGAAGTGTTCTGCACACTGCTGTAAATTTTCATATTAATGGTGCTCCCTGAAGTACTTGCACACCATGAAATGAAAAGAAACAATGCAGGTTTGCGCCAAAAAATTGACATCTGGCAGGCAGAAGAAGACAACCACAGAAGGAAAAGGTGGCAAAAAGCAGAGGTCAAATGAATAAAGCAGCCAACACATTCTGAGGTGTTTCAGAGGCAGAAGCTCTCTCTCAGTTAAGCTCCAGGATTAGCTTGTGGCCATGTGCAATCCTTATTTTCACCTCTGAACTCTGTCCAGTGTCTCAGGATACCTCTTCATGGCACAATATCAGGCCACACAAGAGACCCTGAATGAACCTGCTCAAAGAACTAAAGTAACTAAAGCTTTTCTGAGAAGTGTATTAAGAACATCACTTTATCCTGGTTAGTCTGTGTCTAGTCCTGAGAGGATGATTGAATATAAATCTCTCAAGCTCTAGAGAAAATGTAGCCTTGGCTTCTTGTGTGCCATCTGCAAGGTACAGTATTTTTCCATCTAGACAGATTCTTAATTGCCATGACTGATGCTGAATGTTTCTATTGTATTGCTCATTTACAGACCTAGTGATGAAGGTATTATTTCAATTATCATGGGAAAAGAAATATAAATAAGAATAAAATCCCTTAAAGAGTTGCTGGATTCACAGAAGTCATTAATAAAATTTACCACTGATCTGAATATTAAAAGAAGTTCATCTTTACAGACAAAAATATCCTTTCCAACAAGATGGAAAGGTCAAATTAGCATCTGGAACTATGCAGCTCTACCTGCAGTAAATTTATGACTTCTGTAGCTATTAGGTATAGGAACTTCACAATTGTTAGTGCATTTATCAACTATATGAATCGTCCCATCTCCATTTTTCAGGTACAAATTCAAAGGCCCCACAGAGTATGTCAAGGTACTTAGCATCTAACCTTAACCAATTTCCATGGAAAACAAATGGGCATCATACCTTGTAGAATCTAACACAAAATCATTTCCCTCAGGTCTTATAAGTAATCAGCTACAGAAGAGAAAACTGAATCCAATTTTCCAAGTTCAAGGCTGGCAACCTAATCTTTGGACAGGTTCTCTCTTGTATGTGTTAAAACAGCAGCCTGGAAAAGAAGCCAGGTTCTGCCCCTTGGTTGAGTCTTTGAACTTGTCATAACACAAAATATCCATGGGACTTCTTGGGGCAAGCTATGGGAAGAGGATAGGCTATAGATATATATTTCTATATGGAGTAAATATTTATTGTAGGATTTTATTGCTCAGAGTCACTTGCATGGGTATTCATTGCTACAACAAATATCACTAATTCACCTTTTGGTGTTTGGTTTGGTTTTTGTGTTTTTGTTTGTATGAAATCTTTTTCCCCATACAAGTGTTAGGGATCTCAGTGCTGGCACAGCCCTGCCAGAAGCCACAGTGGTGACTCCTCAAGGTGAGGCAGAGCAAGCCTTTCACATTGGGAGCACTGCATAGCAGCATCCCACATGTCTGCCCTATTGCTGCTAAGGAAACCTGCTGAGTACCCCATGGGAGAAGGGGCTGCATCAGAGCAGCAAGATGCCTTCTTGAGCAGACAAGACCTGAGAACTCAGGGGCAGATTTGTCATAGCCTTTCTGGCATGTCTGTGTTCTCAGGAACTTCATGCTTTCCTCTCCAAGGGCCCCAGAAGACTTTTGTTCTAACCCACAACCAAGACACATAAGCAGGAAAAAACATTTCAAGGGGACTGTTGAAATGTTTCTAGGCTTTCTGCCCCACTCTGTAGGCTTACTTGGGAGTGTGATGTAAAGCACAGAGACAGGAAGGGCTCCTGTAATCCCTGGGATTTGCATGTAAAAATCCAATCCTGGTTAGCTCTGCCTTCTTCCTCTCGAAAGAAAATGTAAGAGCCTGGATTTGTGGGCTCTAGGAGTAAATTCTTTAAATTAGTAAAGACTGATTATTCCATGTGGGAAAGAAATCTGTCCTCAGTGAGTTTAGGACTGTTGAATAAATTCCACAGTCAAACACAATCCTTAATCTTAATCCTTAATTTCCTGATCCCCACCTCAACAGCAGATTAAATTCTAATTAATTTATTTTCAATTTAATTGTACTCACATGAAAGATGCAAAATCTGAAAGGTTGTTTGACAATGGGTTCAGAAATTACTTAAACAAGGGCTTGATCCCAAGACCACCAAAATCAAAATTTTCAATGAGTTTTGGATCAGTCGCTGCGTAACACAAATTTTGTACAAATACACATTTTGTTGTAGAGGAAAAGTCTAGAAAAGCTCCCATCTCCCTATACAATTGCTGCCTTAAGTTCACCCATTGTTTCTTAAAAAAAATTCAAAAGATGTTTTATTTGGAAATTATTTTATCAGCATGTTTGATACATAGTATGCTTCTCCTATCTCTCTGTTTCAATTACTACTAGTATTATTATTAATAAATCACAATTAGTTGCTATGGAGATAATTTAGTCTGCAAATAAAATATTGTGACTGAGCTTCTGAAGCAAATAAACAGTAAGTACCAGGAACAGATTAATGCTAAACTAACAATGAGATTATTTCCATGAAAATTGTGTAATCAGGAAAAAAAAAAAAAAAAAAGAGAAAAAAGAATAAAAAAACAAAACACACACGAAAAACCCCCAACCCCAAAACAACTAAATCACTCTGTATATTCAGTGCTTTCTGATGGTCTCTGGGAGACACCATGATTGCTAGAATGTTGCACTTAAATCTGAATATTTATTAAATCACATGATAGGTCTCCCAAGGGCAGAGCAATAATGCATTGCCACACCACATGGCTGACAGCCACACCAGTCAAAAACAAGCACTAAAAGTGCTGCATGTACACACAACTTTGTGTACCAGTTTATTTCAAATAGGCTTGCAGAGTTGGAGGCAAATTTTAGCATTGATGCACATGTGATTTTCAGCATGTGAAAAAAGTTTTTTACCTTGAGCCGTGAATACAACAGTACCAAGCCAACAAGAGTATTTTGCTTAGAGTAAATCTGGGGTTTCTTTATGCTGAAGAAAGTCTGATAGCAGAAACTGTTTATCATCTAAGAAGAAGATATGGGTTTTGGGCATGGCTACATGAAACTAAGTATTTCTGAAAGTGATGTGGCAGATGGGAGGCAAACCCTTGGGAAAAGATTGAAATCAGCAATTTGATTAAACTACATTTAAATGAAGCCACAGAGAATAAATTAGGTGTAAACATTATATCCAGAAAGGATCCCAGGTAGCAAATTTGGTTAAACACTTTTCCCTGCACAGAGAAATTCCTCTTTAAGTTCATTAAAGTATGGGTGGATAAAAAGAAGAGTTTTCTTCTTAGTTCTGTCTCTAAATTCCTTGTAATTGCATCACAGACATTTGTGCTGTGTAAACAAATTCTCATTTACATTTGCTTTCATCTTTACTTCTGTTAAATGTGATTTCAAAAGAGCTAGAAAGCAACCAGGCTTAGGTGTAGTAAGTCTTAAAACTCTCTGTGCTAGCTGGTGTGATGCCATTCCCAGGTTCCCCAGAAGGAAAAGCTGTGCTCTTCTGGAAATCAGAGGGGTCAGGGCTGGTGCCAGCTACTCATGGTGTTTGCACAACAGAAATGTCCTTCCCCAGCAGCAGGACACTGGTAAGGACTGCCAGCATGCTGCAGCCTGAGAGTGAGTTTGTGACAGTGGCCCCCCTTCACCACAAAGTTTAGGAAAAAACTTTCCACATCCACAGCAACACCCTCTACAAAGTTGTTAACCATCTGTCATTCCCTTCCCTTCTTTCCCAAATTTCATAATAGTTGTTAATGGAATAAAGCACAATCTCTCTCTGTCACAGGTGGTTATGGTTAGAGTCTCATTTGCTGGTGCTTCTAGAGCAATTCCTGATCTGCTAATTAAATTGTCTTCTCAGCACTTCATGAAAACAGAGAAGTAGTTTTTACAGTAATAAAGTCAACAGCTGAGAAAGAAAACTGCTAAGGAACTCTGAGATTTTGAAGCCCAGGCTAAGAGTGAAGACCTTTACAGGCAAAGCATTGAAGAGATACCAGTGGAAAGAGTGCTTTTCTTTCTCCATAGTCTGATGCATCACTTCAAGCTTAAGACTGTTTTCACTTTACACTTCATGTGCATGATGCAAGACTGTCATAGCCCTGATTTTTCCATTTCAGCTAAACTCAGAGACTCTTGGATTTGCTTCCAGGACAAAAGCAATGCTAAAATACTCCAAAAGATGAAATTCCTTCTCCTTCAACCCTGCCATCTAGCCTTGCTTAGCAAGTTGTGCTTTTCACCAAGCTTTTCTTTCACCAGTGGTTTTCAAATCATACATCCCAAAGCAGGTTAGGTGGATGTTGGATAGCACCTGTATAGAGCCTACAGCATCCTAAGCACACTCTCATTACCAGTATTTAATGGTTGCAAAATCTCATTCAAAACTGAGCATTCTTTGATACAGTAGCAAGCCATGTTTTACATAGATTCAGCTGGAAAACCCCTGAAGAATAACTGCTGAGACTTCTACAAGCCTATCCAAAACACAGGAAACCACATCAGTGAACGAGAAAAACTCTACCATGCCCTAACATGGGCAAGACACAACCATGGTTTGCAACCAGTCAGTCTGAAGATATGACCTTGAGGCTTGAAGTTGAGAAAGAAATTTCTACATTGAAGTGAAACAGTGTAAACATTTGTTCTCTACTCCAAGGCTTCAAGAGTACCATCTGATTGTGTGATCCCATCTGAATTGCCATCTCATCTGAATTTAGCTGCCTAAAAGCAAAACTTCAGCTTAGTGTCTAAGTCAAAGTCCCTCCCCTGGTGTCTGCACACAGACAAAAACATTTTGGGGGAGTGATTCAATCCACCTGTTTGGAACACCTAGAAATGATACCTTAATTTTTGGTAGCTAGAGGTGGGTCTGGACCGATGGGGAATCTTCATCAGGTTTACTCAGGGCAATATTTGAAGTTTATGTAGGATGGTGCACAACTGTCAGTCCCCAGTGGCACTGACAGGCCTTAGTCACCCTGACCATCTTTTTGTCTTCTCTGGCCATTGTGGTTTAGCTGTGAGCCCTCAAGATTGAGATCAATAACCAGGTACTAAGTTGCATTAGCAAGACTTGACCCAGCAACTTAAATAATTTTATCCTCCTTCTCTTCTATTTGGCACTCATTAGACCACAAGTGGAGTACCCTGTCCAGTTTTGGAATCTCCAGCAGAAGACAGACATTGTCAAACTGGAATGAGGCCAGAAGTGGGCCAGTAACATGGGACCACTGGAGTGCTGGCTCACACGAGTGTGAGAAGTGAGACACTGGGCTTGTTCAGCCATAAAAGGAGGAAAACAGGGATCTCAGGGAGATCTTATGGCTGTCTTCAACAAACTGATGGTAGTTTGCAGAGCAGGCAGACACACCTGCTTGGACATACACAGCAAAAGCACAAGAGGCAAAACAGTGCTACAGGCAACAGACAAGTTGTAACAAGAGAAATTCCAGCTGGATCTTAACAAACACTTTTCCCCATCAGATGTGGTCACCTGTTGGCAAAGTGACTCAGAGAAGCTGCAAAGTCAATGTCTTTGAGCTTAGGGCTCAACAGGACAAGGCCATGGCAAGCTGACCCAGCTCATGATGCCATTGGCAGGAGGTAGAGCTGATTGAAACTAGAAAGTTCCTTTCACAAGTCTCTGTGCCACTCAGGGTTCACTCACCTTCCACTAAGTCCAATTCAGACCTCTACCAGCCTCAGTGTGGACTTTCTATCCATTCTATTTCACTACCACTGGAAAATGAAGATAAAATCCATGCTTGAAATGAAAAACAAATTTGATACATATATTATAAAATATTCAGAAAGGATGAAACATGTTACTTAAAAATTTCCCAACCCATTTTTTTTTGTTAGTCCAATTCTAGATGTGTTAAAACCCCAAACTTTTCCCATCCCTATTCTATGCATTTGTGGAAGTAAAATTATTAACTTTTAAGATTGAATGCCCAGATTTTCCAAGACATGCAAATAATAAGTGAAAATTGAAGTGCTCTAACTTTTTTTGTTTGTAAGGGCTTTTACAGCCCACCAATATAGAAAATGAACAAAACTCAAAGGTGCAAAAAACAACTGGTCACCCATAATGACAAGTCTGAAAGAAGGTGGAGAACTCAAAGGCAGTTTTCCACTCTACAGCAATTCCCAGCAAAGGCAGTCAAGAGAGGGGAGGGAATCCAATAGAATCTATTTTGCATTCAAAAAAGGCATAAAGCAGAATTACTAAATGAGTGGAGAGGGAGAGAGAGAGGGAAGTGAAAAGGCTGGACAGTGTTCAAGGCAGTAATGGTTGTGAATGCTAATGCCCTTACTGCAATTCCCAACTCAGCCAATTTAATGTGATGACAAACAGCAAAAAAACCACAGCCCTGCATCACACTCCTACCATAACATCATGACACTGCACACTACAGTTTAAAGATAATTAACTTATTTTATCATCAGATTTTGCCCTTGCATCTGCCTGTAAAGTATGCCAAGAAGATAAGGAAATTCTGCACCAAAGTAGAACTAGAGATTCTCAGCAGTTTTCCTCTAAGGGTGTGGCAAAATTTTCCTTCTACACAAGTACACGTTTTTGGGTTTCGCATTTTTTAATACATTGCTTTCTTTGTGTCCTTTATTGCAGCACTCCTTTCATTAATTGAAGAAGAATATTTATATAATCTGTGTGGCAGTTGCTGAGGTTATGGACTATGCTCCATATAGAATCTGAATCCCACCATCACAAAGGGCGAAGATTTATGTTACAAAGGTTTTTGTCCCCATTTTCCTTGCTTTGCAGAAAAACAGCATTTGCTAGTCTCTAATAGGATAAATATTTCTTTGTTCAGAGCATGGGGCTGTCCTATGGCACCCCAGCAACATTCAGGTCTTGTTTAAATTCCATCAACTTAGGACAGTGTGATCAATTCATGAAATTTGCAGAGTTTAGATGAGGCTCAAAGCTCTCTGAGTTTTGTCAGAAATATTCCTTCCTAAGCAAGTTTGATTAAAAACTGGCTATTTCACAGAAGATTATATGAAAAGCTCAGTTAAAGACACTCCTTTGTATCTCCATGGATAAAATACTTGCTTCCTAGGACTATATGAATGGAAGAATGCCCACAGTTTCCAAATCAGGACCAAGACCCAGGCTGTTTAACTTCCAGTTTGCTAGAATGTATCAGCTTGTTTTCTTACTTTTATGCATGATTTTCCAGCTCAGATGGATTGATGTTTTTGATGTATTTTCTTGGGAATAAAAACCCCAAAAACCTAGCTTGGAACTAGCTTCTAATATTTTTTTTTTTAATCACTGTCCAAAACATTTTGAAGATGAACCTTTCAGTTATCAATTATCACTTCCACTACCATTGAAGACAGGTAATGTATCTTGGATGGATAAAACAGGCTAAAATTGCTGCTGTCCTCTCTTGGCTTTTATGGCCTAGCCATGCCAGAGTGAAAACTAGTCACAGATTTTTCTAAATCTGCAGTGCCTATGCTTTCAAAGCATGTCCATGTTCTTGCTGGCCTGGTTTTGCCTGGGATAGAGTAGCCCTACTTTCCTGGAGGTGGCTGAACATCCACTTGCCCATGGGAAGTGGTGAATGAATTCCTTGCTTTGCTTTGCTTGTGTGCACGGCTTTTGCTTTATCTATCAAACTCTCTTTACTTTGGCCCATTGTTTTGCTCACTCTTCTGATTCTCATCCCACAGTGGGGGAAGTGAGCAAGTGGATGTGTGGGGCTCAGCTCCTGGCTGGAGTTAAATCCCAGCACAAACACAGGGTACCCATCGTGTCTGAAAGCTCTGCAAACGTCACCTTTTCCATTCACACAGCTGAAGGAACAGGATTAATGGTGCAATACAAGGGTAAGAATGTTGTAAATCTCAATTCCGACTGTATTGGAGGAGGCAAAGGGCAAGTCTATTTTGAAACAGAACAGATTTCACCCACTGACCCTTGTACCTACAAGGACTAAGATGCACAGGTCCAAATTTGGCATTTGAGCACCAGGCTCACATGTCTTCAAGGTATCTGGCCATGATTACTTGCTGTGTAGGAGGACAAGGTGTACAGTTATCAAATCCTCACCACCTCTTCAGGGCTCTTTGCAAGCCATTTTTGGATATATGTCCCCTTCAGGAATAGCAATTGTGATTCTCCCTCTCTTCACTGTCAATCAATATTGTTTCCTCACTGCTCCTTCTCCTTATAGGGGTGTCTTATCTCCAGTCTATTTATCTTCACATCTCTTAATGGCTGCAGACTGGCCTTGGTTTTGGCTGACCTTTGTTTTCTTCATTGGGTTGTCCCTGACAAAACCTTATGGCTGGGTTGGGATCTTGACCTGCTAATCGAGGTACTCTCAGCACACCTCTTATGCATCCCTCACTTTTCTTGTTTCTGGATGACCCCACATCCAGACATCCCTGTGTAGGCTACGGTGGCCCTTGGGCCACTAACAGACCTGTCACTTCTTCCTTTAGGTGATCCCTGGTACGAGGCACCTGTAATTGTGGATCAGACTTAGTAGAAACAGCTAAATTGTGAGAAGTTGTGAGATACTTCACTGTGGGCTTTCATCCCCATGCCTTGGTCCTTGCCTAAGGCTGTGCCTGTGCTGTGGAAACTCCTCTGCCCAGCCCAGAGCTCTGCCTGCCCAGGCACCTCTCACCTCACCCGTGGGATGCCTCAGCATCACCACCTGCCCAGACACCCCGCTAAGCCTTGTCACCATGGCCATGAGGTGCTGGCCCTCACCTTTCCAAGGGCATTAGCATTTACTACAGGTCCCCATACTCTGGTCATGTTTATTAAAAATACATTATAGTAGGATATAAAAATATCCTACTAACAAAATGAANATCACCACCTGCCCAGACACCCCGCTAAGCCTTGTCACCATGGCCATGAGGTGCTGGCCCTCACCTTTCCAAGGGCATTAGTGTTTACTACAGGTCCCCATACTCTGGTCATGTTTATTAAAAATACATTAAAAATATCCTACTAACAAAATGAATGCAACTGTTCTGGCACCACTTTTTGTTCTCAACTCTGCTGCATTCAACACTAGCAATTAGTGTTATTTCTTGTCTGACTTTGCTTTCCACATTCAAAACTCAAAGTTAATTTGATTCAAAGTTTTGAAATTCATTTTTCATATACACAAATAAATTATTTTTGTTTCAAATAAATTTAATCTAGTCTAGCCTCAAGCACTGGAAAATATATTCCAACCTTTTTCTATACCAAATTATTAAATTATTTTCATTAATGTAATGGATTACGCTTAAAAATATTTTCAGCAATAAAACAACATTTTTATTTTTAAAACCTGTTCCCACTTCTGTAAGAACTTCAGCATTATCTCACTAATATGGCTTAAGGGGTTGTAGGAAGGCTGCTCAAAGTAGACAACTCCAAGTGAATGCACTTTTTAACAATGTATAAAGCTTTACATGTTGCTTTTCACTGAACATTTTAAACCTCAAAAAAACCTGTTGTCATCCTGAATCTCACTAAATCCCCTATACCGACTTTTCAATCATTAGCGTTCCATAAAATTGTGGAAATTTTAGGCAGTTAGTCTTTACCACAAAGCTAGAGGAAAATCCTTCAGTGATTAATTTCTTACTACAGATTTTTTTTTCATTGTTGCTACTGTTCATTTTACAAGGATAAACTTCATATGTTGAATTTAATGCTGTGGATTTAGTCTCTTTGACAAAAAAAAAAAAAAGTTTTATTTTAATCCTGTTTTGTAGATAGTTTCTCCATGATCTGAGACTATGATTTGATTATCACTTCACATAAGAAATGACTTTTTGCCATACAGAAGTCTTTTATGCTGTGGCATTCCTGTCACTTCCAACATAAAATATATTCAACTCTCTGGCAACTATTAACTTGGTGGTTGACATGCTTCTCCTTGCACTGATTTATCATCACAGTTTAAGACCATGTGAAATGCACAATCCCTTTAAAATCTCTAGATTGGGATCCATCAAATTTGACAAAAATACAAACATCACCCCCCATCCTGCAAAAAATAAACCACAAAAGGGTGAAAGACATACTATTCTTTACCAGCCAAAAACTTTTTTAGGGTTGACTGATCAGACAGAGCTCATTCCTCTTCTCTTTTTCCATAATTTACTCTTTTCTTAAAATAATGGCTAAGGGCTCCAAGGTGATAAAAAAACCTTAGCTAAATACTAGAAAAGAGACAACGTGATAATTTAGACCTATAGTGATACTTACAGAATATACCATGGACCTTGAAAGTAATTCTCATTTCAAACTTGCTATTCTCCTCAGACAGAGATGTCATCTCTAAATAAAATCAAATGAAATTGTGTTTTCTGCAGCCACAATTAACCACCTCACACTACATACTAGGTGCACAAAACTAAGCTCCATCCTGTAAGTTTGATTTCACTGTCACAATTTCTATTAAAAAAGTGATTAAATGAATTTAAAATCATTGACAGGTACACCTCTGAATGCTGAGGAACTGATGAAAGAAAGAACACTTGAAGTAACTCGGGTATGTTTGATTAAAGTTGACATACACAAGTATGTACAAATGCTTATTCATGCAGCTTGGTTCTAAGATCAAACATATATTCACATCTCATGTGAAACTCAATCATCTCAATGGCTGGCTTAGAACAATCACAAAAATAAGCAAAATAAAGACAGATTTTCACAAGTACTTTATATACTCCCAAAAAGAGTGTATAATTATGAGTACACAGGTAGTTTCATTTTAAATATGCACATATATACCAACAGTGTCGAAAGAGGATTTGTACATTATTTTTTCCTTCCTACCTCACATGATTCTGGAAGCAGTTTTACCTGGAGATAATTTCTCTTGAACTGCATTAATTTATATTAAGTATTTGTTCTGTGTCCACTAATGATCCAGAGGGTTCAGATATGTCATATTATTGTGGTAAGTGCTTTAGTAAATCTTTTTTTCTAAGCAATAATTCTGCTTTATCCATTAGCTCATCCACATTTATTATAATTTGATTTTCTTCCTTCTCAATTTGACAAGCTTGTGTGCTTTTTTCTTCTGTTCATTTACTCTATTTTTATGAGCTTATGCTGCTTTTCTTTTCCTTTTAGGTTCTCCTCAGTGGTTTTATTTAAGGTGATGATCTCAATGGCATTATGTATATTTTAAAGCTAAGCAAATACAGGACTGAGCCCTTTGCTCCTAAGTTATTTAAGTATTTCATTACATGTGAACAATTTTTCTGATTCTTAACCTGAATTGTTTTGGTTATTAAATAAACAACTGAATGTTTCTGAAATGTTGTCTCCCTTTGTGGACAAATCCTTAAGAACCAGTTTTCAATTATTCATTAAAACATGTTTATTTTAGAAAAATATGAAAAATCCGAGTATATGTATTTATTTTATGTTGTGGCTTTCTGACAGATTTATTCCCATTGTTATGTTATATGCAAAATGTCCTTTATATTGCATGTCATTCGACTATCTTCACCTGGTTCTGATTTTTTACATGATGTTAACTTAATATTTTCTTAATTTTCTTTCTTTTTTTCCTTAGATTGTCTTTTACCAATGAAAACTACATTTATGTGGGGTTTTTAAGCTTTCCTACAATGAGATGCAATTTCTCATCTATTTCTACAAATGGATTAATAACCCAAACAGCCATCAACTCATGTTAAATGAGTGGCAAGTAAAACATCCAAAAATCACTTTTATTCTATTTGGGCTCCTCGTGTCACAGGCAATGAAAATCACCAAGAGCTGACACAAGATTATCTGTACATCACAACACCAAACTGATTTGCTTTTCAATTGAACATCTTTTAGACAGAAAGCAGATTAATCAAGTGGGATATCTTTAAAAAGTTTTTCTGGTTTTATCTTATCTCTGCTAATACATTTCCCCCAGAAAGGCCATGCCAATTCCACAAGACATAAATCTAGACAACACACTACAAAATAAAATTAAGCACAAGGGAGGTAGTAGAGACTGTGACCTGAACAGTTCACTTCAACAAAAATTTCACTTCTCTTCGTTGCTCTGCATTCCTCTGTGCTAAATAATTAAGAACTACCAAGAAATTGTTTGTACTTCTTCCTATTTCTGCTCCAGGAAAAGAGGAGAGAGGAAAAATCCACACTGTTGAAAAGAAGCCAGACTTCTTTTAACAAAATACTTCAGAACACGCTTAAGGTTAACTCCACACGTGACTCACCTTCGCTACACACACGAAACATTGGATAAAGGCTGGGATCTGCTACACACTCTCCCCTGCACTTCAGTATCTGAGAAGCTTTCCCTTGATCCTTGCCAGCAGCATCCATAATTCTTACATGTGAGCATCGTTGACCTACTTTCCAAGATCTTCAGACATCACCATTGGTTATTTTTAGCACTCCACTGACTCATTTGATGTCTCTGTGCATAGAGGGCTACCCACTGAGAAGATTTACCTCTCTCCACAATTTTACCAGCACATTGTCACCAGCTTGAGACCACAGATGTGGAAAGTGTCTTGCAAGTCTGGACTAAGTGAGAAATTTCTCACATGACCTACTACAAACCACAGTGATGACCCTCTGGAAGGTTGGGGTCAAGTTGCCAGCAGTCATGGCTAACCTCTGCATGCTCACAGAGCAGCTTACAGACACGTGGAAATAAATGACTTCTTTTAGTTTTTGTTTTCTTTCTTCATTGGCAGCTTCCCTTCATGACTTTTTTTTTTAGCAGAAATTAAGACATCAGATTCTTGACACTGCCAAGACAAGTCTGTGCAGGAGGCCTTCTACTGACTCCTTCCAAAGGAGATATTTTGAGCATGATTCACAGTGGAAAATAAGAGCAGCAGTGCAGTTACTCCACAGGCCAGAAAGATATTAGCAATTAATGCAGCAAAACAAACCTTAGAAATGGCCATTTAGGGGGTAAAGAGCAAGAATTGCATTAGTCTTCAGAGTCACATGGGAAATGCAAGGCACTGATGACTGCATGACTTGCTTAGGACAGCAGATTGTCCTAAGTCCTAGGGACTAGGAACCTCCAGCCTCAGGGGCAGCATGACCTGAAGGCCCAACCTAAATGGCTCTCACTGGCTGAGAACACCACATATGGACAAGAGCACAGTAAGAGATTTGTCTAAGGAGACCAAATATATAACCATGGCCTTGGCATCTGATGGGCTCCTCACCCCATTGGCAGGCTCCATGTATTGGGCTGTAGCTCCACTTTGCACAGAGATAATATGAGAAAATAAATTCTCTGATTAGTTCCCTCCTGAGTGTGCTTGTGTCTCTTCTCAGTGAAAGGGAAGAACAGGTCAACCACCACCCACACTGGTACCTCCACCTTCACAGTACCAGAGTTGTTTTTCTGGTGAGTACCAAAGACATCAGCCCCACCAGAATTAGAGGAAGAATGTCAGTCTGTCAGCATGGGGAGGAGGGCTGTCTTACCCACTTTGCAGCCTCCTGCATGAAGATAATGCTGTACTATTCATTATGGAAAGGCAATTATACCTTCATCAGAAGAAGTCATTGCAGAAGCTACTGGGATTTGGTAGCTAGATGTTGTTAAGTCCAGGATGATGGCAATCAATATAATAATTGTTTCTGCTTTATTACCTAAGGGAAGTCTGCATTTCTACTGCAGGATGGATACAGATTTGTAGATACTTATCTTTCAAACTTGGAAATGTTCAAGGTGTCTGCAGCCTGCAGCTTGGCAACCCATCCTATACCACCAAAACATCTTTTCTGTATCATATTCAAGTGCCCTTGCAGGATTTCTCATTATTTATTTCCTGTATATTCTGTAGCATTGGTCTTGGATTATCAGAAACTGACCAGTGTTGTAAGAAACAGCTTAAATAAAAAGAGATTTTTCGAGTGTATTGAGCTGACTAAGGCCAGCTGAAGTCTTACTTAGCCCATCAAGAAAGCATTTTTGTAAGCTTTTCAAACCTGAGCCTAGACAACTGAAATTATTCAAAAATACAGCACAAACAAGAATGTTCCTCAGGCTTTAAAGAAAGATTGCACGACACACCTAATCACTGTTAGACTGAAGAAATTTTGAAGAAATTTATTGTGGGAAGTCAGATTCTGTAAAAATCTTTCCTGAAATGCTATCCACTGCAGTCATTCTGCATTTTGATTTTAAACTTTATTTATTTGCCAAGAAGGAAGAAGTCTCAATCATGTTTCACATGCCTACTGCTAAACGTTTAAAAAGGTATAAACCAGAAGACACAAAAAAATTTGTCCTCTTTCACACAGCAACTAGGACAATTTCTTGCACTTAGTCCCTAGTAGCATCCTCTAAAGTAAAAAAAAAAAAAAAAATTAAAAAAAAGAGAGAGAGAGATTTACTGATATGATTAGGTAGAACTGCTTTTCTCAGATGGCCACTGAAATAAAAAATAAATGTCACAATATGGGTTTGACTTGCACATCTGCTAGCACTCCTCTGATCTCAGCAAAGCCAATTATTTCAGAATAATGTACAAACTCATTGCAAACTTGTGCAAGCAAGAGCTGTGAAGCTCTGGAGAAAAGAAGAAGCAAGTCAATGCCTTTCCTAACAATGCTGGGAGAGCCATGAGTCACATCTCTTCAGAAAGTGCTGGTGCCAGTCTGGTGCCACCTAAGGACATAAATTAAGGAGTATTCTCCACCTACAAGCTCAGGTCTGATCTCAGTTGACTACAGGTCATTGCCAAAATCTGAAGAGGACAAAATGCCATGGATCAATACCATCAAAAACTCTGCAGCATATGCAAGAAGCCCACATTTTTTGATGTCACAGTTTTGAAATAACAGGACAGCAATGACCCTGACCAAGAACAAGAGAAATTTTCAAGAAGTCACCTGGCTCTGCATGGGATAACAGTGTGCCACTGTGAGGCAGAAGAGATCTTTTGCTGAAAGAAAAACAAGTACCCTTAAAAATACCCAAAGGGCTCATGAAATGCTGGGTAAGTAAAAGATGCCACATGCAGAGGGGTAGTACAAAGTGTTCCAATAATGAAGATGGACAGAAAAATCCCTGGTTTTGCTAGTAAAGAACCACAGGGACTGTGGTTCTACCAGATGTCTGATGATGTTCTCAGCTGATGGAAAACATTGCCTTCAGGCTTCTTCTCCACAAAGTTGGGAAGCAGGCTGTGAAATCAAGTAAAGTATCTAGTTTGGCTTTAATTGCAACCCTTACTAAACAACTGCTTCATTACTTACCTAATTACTGCTGAACTTTTCTGTTATGCTTGTTAATTATACGAGTAAGCGCAAGGTGCAGCACTTCAGCCAGGAAGGGAAGATTCATGATCCAAAATTTTAACAGACAAAACCAACATTTACATATTTTACCTTTCAGCAAGTTTTTGTTGTTATCCATGGAAAATCTCTTGTAACAGCAAAGCAAGGCTATGGCGACATTATGCCACAGTTTGCAGTATTACAAGCAAATCCCTCTGCTTTGAGCTAGCAAGCACCCAGTTTAGGAAACACTTCCTCAAATAATCTAAAATTGGTTTACAATAGAAAAAAAGAATAGTTAGGGCAAATTCAGATACTGTTGTCATGAGGAACATGCTAATTGCTATGAAGTTACTGTACAATTCAGTGCCTCCAAGGAAGCATCTCAACCAGTCACAACAATTAATGAAGCTTTTAAACTGTGCTGGTGTTAGGCTGTGCAATGAAAGGCTCATTTCCATGAACACAAAAGGAGCACTGAGGAAACCTCAGTAACCTGATAACAGAAAGAAAAGCCACAGCCCTGGTCCCTCTCAGGGCTGCTTCAAGGGAGCCTCAACCCCAGTGGCTGGGAGAATGCCCTGCACCAAGCAGGGCAGGATATCACCTACAGAAACAGGAGACCAGTTATGGAACAGAGGGGAAGAGCATTCCAGGGATTTATAAAAGGATTTTTAACAGAGGAACTGAATGTGAAAGAAGGGAGGATGCAAGATGTTTTGTAGAAAAATATGTTTGGTATAATAGATGGATAAGAGGGGGAAAAGGGGGCTGGTCGTGTAAGTAGGGCTGGCATCTTGTCTGGCCTCACTTCATCACATCTTCACCATGGAGCAACTGCTGCAAGCAAGGGTGCACTTGTCAGTGTGTGACCTCTGGTGAGCATCAGGCCAGACAGCCAGAGAGGAAGGTAAGTGGGCTGGGAGCCAGGGTGCACACAGCTGTGCTCCTGAGACACAAACAGCAGGTTCAGGAAATCCAGACCTAAGGCTGGAGACACTTTTGCCAGATGAAAAATTGCCTGCACCTGGTGAGGTAACACAATGCTTTCTCTTCAAAAACCACTGGCCTATGAAACTGCACAATGCCCATTCTGTAGGAAGAAGGACTAGACAGTAACCAGCCCAATTGTGCCAACTTCCACCAGTTCACTGCACAGTCAGGTATCGCTCTGGGGTCAGCCACCAGGGACCACCAAAGAGACCCCCAGGACAGAAGAACGCATGCATAAGGTGGGAGGAAAATATGTTAATAATTTCAGAGAAATTATTATCATGCATGTGTTTATTCTGGGAAAATCAATGGATATGCATGTAAAATATAGTATATAAACAGAAGCTTTTCTGTATTCAACATGCACTACATTTTGGAGGAGACATCCCCTCGTGCATGAGCAATGAGAGTTTCTGTCTGTGTTCACCCCTGAGACACTGTGTGTACACATGAGTGTGTCATGTACACATCTATTGGGAGTACATGGTCAGCTCCATGGCTAGTTGGACCTTTGAGGGTGGAGTTTTGGCAGCCTATTTCCCATCAGATAATTTATGATTTAGGAACTCCTAGCAATAGGTTCAGCAACAATGTATCTTGCAGTATATCCAAAAAAGTTGGAAGGTAAACCCAGAGAAGATTTACTGATGTTGACAAAGTACCTGGTTGCCTTGGAATTGATTTCTGCTGAACAGCAATTGGTTTGTGCAAGGTTTTGTTCTGCAATGCTACTAAAACTTCCACAGGGAAAGAGAAGCTGTAAGCTGTGAAGCTTCAGCAAAGGGAATGAAATTATCAGCAAATCTTTCCCAAGCTAGGCAAACAAGGGAGCTTTTATGAGATCTTTCAGAAATCTCATGAATTTAGATTCCATCTTGGATTCCTGTGAAAGTAAAATTGTGGGCAATGAATGCCATTATCTTCAGAGAGCTGAGTTATTAGCAACCATAGAAACTTTTTAATCCAGTCCTGAACTTCTGCAAAATATCAGCCAAGAATTTAGAACTGAAACATTAATCCAATACCCTTGGAATTTATAGCTGGAAAGCAACACCAAAGGGAACTTGGACAATTGGCCAATGACTTGACCATCACCACAGAAGTCCTTATAGTTGTGAAATACGAACATGTCAATTCCTGCCAGGTCAACAAATTAATAACTGACATCTATTACAGAACTGTAAAAAAAAGTAGAAACTTATCCTATAGATCAGTTATTAAAAAATTTGATGGTGGGTAATAAAGACTTAGAGAGAGAGAGAGGAAAAAAATGAAAACTGTAATAGTGTTTCCATCTTAATGTCCTGCATGTACCTTATAGAACAATATGCTATAAAAGCAAGAAAGAATTGTTACTGATTGTAACAAAATTACAGTAGTGGGTCTCCTGTTTTTTGGTTAGTGTAAATACAGTTTTTGTATATAGTATAGTCACAAAAGGCTTCAATTTCTGATGCAAAACCAGTCTTGCTGACTGTGCACAAAACATTCACATTTAATGTAAGAAGAACAGATTCAGGCAGAATTTACCCAGACTTGTAGTGCTCTGGTGAGCATGAACCACAGCATCCATTTAGTAAGAGCTGCCTCGTGGCAACTCTGACAATGAACATAAAGTTGTTGTTAGGTCTGTTCTAGTTTCAAAGAACTCGTCTACTAATAATCAATAAATATCAATATTTAAGGTGTAATAAAAAACTCTAAACCAAACTAAAAAAAACCCAACAAAATCCCCCAAAAAACCCAAACAAAAAATCCATCCAACACCCACAAAATCCCAAACAAAAAACCCACAAAAAAATAGAAAAACAAACAAACCCAACACCCCCAAACTCAAACAAAAAACAAACAAACAAAACCATAAAAAAAACCTCAAATGGAAACAACCAAACCTAATAAACAACCAGCCAAAACACATACCCACACCAAGGAAACCCACCACAAAATAAAATCAAGATCCCACTTGTGTCAATTGAAGAAAGTTATCATGGGGACTGTGATTACCACGTAGAAGACAGTACTCAGCAATGGTTCTCATACCTAATCTGAGTCCAGATGGAGATGTCTCTGGAAAGCTTAATCATAATTTAGACACACTGACCCTGGCAAATGGGCTGAGCAGTAAATGAGCACTGGCTGGATAGAGGCCAAAGGGATTTAACCCTTCCCTTACCTACAATATCTATTTTTTTTTCAGTTTTTTTCAAGCAGCCACATGGGAGGAGCAGTAACTGTTGGAGGGAGTAGTATCACATGGATGCCAATGGCAGCTAGGACTCATCCCAGTATGTCTGGGAGCAAGGAAGCAGAACAGCTCTTCAGGGCATGGGTCCCTTCTCAGAGGGAAGAAGGGACACAAAGGGGCACAGATGGAAAGCACTGCAGTATCGCTTCTCCTGGAGCTGAGCAGACATAGAACATGACCACTGGGACTCCAAAGTCTAGTCCAAAGAAGGTACACTGCAAAATTTTAGGAAAAAGGGAGAACACCTCTGAATGACCCCAGGGAAGCAGGTTGCTCCTAGTATCTCCCTGGAGATGCCATTTATGAATGGTGTTCCAAACTGCCTGGGTGATCCACAGGCTCACAATCCTCTGTGTGCTTTTAGGGAGAAGACACCCAGGAAAACTCAAGCCCCTGAAGTATTTTATTGGGTGAGGATGGTAAATGAAGGCTGAATTACTTGAACTGGAGACAGAGGAAAACTGACATGATTTACTGAGACTTTGCCAAAGAAAGAGCAACAATTTTGTAATTTTTTTAAAAGTTCGACTTTCTATCAATGGTATCTAACCCAGACCAGGTGAAATTAATTAAGGTGGTCATAAGAAGAAAAAACGACCATGGCAGGGAAGCAGTGAGGGGCTGTAGTGCAGATAACTTGGCAGAGTCAGGATGGGATCTGTAGAGAGCAGGACTCTAGAGGTGGCAAGTGCTGAGGAGACAGGACAGAAATGTGCAGAGGGTTTTTCCTGCACAATACTTTCAGGAAAAAGTAAAAAAATTAAAAAGCAGATGAGGGAAAATAGCAGAGGGAGAGTAAAGACACCTCTCATATTAGTATTCAAAGATAAATGCTCACTGAATAACTGACCCATGTGCTTTTGATGTGGAAAACAGCACAGGGAGAAGAGCTTGCTGCCTGGAAATGACAACTAGTGATATTCTTGCCTCTCTGCCAAAGAGAAGTCTCTAACCACTCTAAGCAGGAGGCTGCACAGTTCTACCCTTTTATACCTGCCACACCATCCCCTGATAACTATGAGAGTGGGAAACAAGCCTTGCAAGCCCACTCTTGTAAAGATAATTCCTATATAGGGCAAATAAAAAGTAGCAAAAGAAGCAAATTACTGAGTGCTTTGCTATCTATTAAATGCACAAATAATTTGATATCTGAATTATGGATTATCCAATGAATGCTGGTCAGTTATGGTAGGAACTTGAGGTCCAGACACTCTGCTGTAAGGAACATGGGCCCTATTTACCTTTCTCTTTATGCTTATATCCTGATTGAGCAGATCTACAGGCAAAATGGGAACAGTTTAACATAGCCTGGCTTTTTCCATCTGTTATCAGTACACTGGAGTATGCAGCTAACCCAGGAGTAAGTACATTTAAAGCAAATTTCATAAATGAATTGTGGAAGATAATTTTTCCATGTCATAGGAGAAAGTAGATCTCAACTGTATTTCACTTTGACCCGTCCAAGTTATTTTAACACTAGCAAGACAGGCACTAAAAGCAATTTAACCACAAAAATTGGGGGTATCACCACCAGTACACCAGATGTTGATCTGTCACCTTTGGTAAGCATTGCAGATTGTGATGAATGGGCTGCTACAAATACCCAAGCAAGTTTCAGGTTAAATTAGCTTTAGACATGTCTAAAAATCCACCCATTCTCTCTGTCCTGGTCCCACTTATAAAGCTGCTGACTCCCATGCTGAATATGGAGACATTGCTACAAGTGCTCACTAAGGAACCCAGAAGTGCCACCAACCTCCTTCCCCTCTGCTTAACAGAAAAACAATCCCCCTTGATGCCCTCTATAGTTATGTGCCAGAATAGAAAATGCAGATCATGTACACACATCTCTGGATGGCTGGAGATTTTTAGCAGAGCTATTTTTCCCTGTAGACAAGCTCAGTGGAAAAGCAGATAACTGTGACATTTTTCAGAGGGTCAGCCCTGCAGTGCCAGAGCAGATCTGAATTTGGGAGGTGCAGGGAGACCGTAAAATGAACAGGGGAGCTGCTTTCAAGTTGCAGAATCTTTGTTTTGAGAGACTTACACACCTACACTGACAAATGCCCAACTTTCCTGCCTTTAGCCTCATGTCCAGTGACATTATCAAGAGCAAACTGGTGTTGAAAGCCCTGCTGTAGGCTGAAGGAAGAGGAGATGCCAAACTGGTTATCTGAGGACTGTTAGAAACTATTTTATGCTAGGGAAAATGATAAGCCACATTAATGTAGTCCAACATTTTAAAAGAACAATTTAATTGAAAATGCATTGCTTCATGGAAAAAAAGGTTAAAATGGAATTTACTTGACCAGACATTGTGGTGGCTGTTATGGTGATTAGGAAGTCTGAGATAAACAGTGACTGTAACATATATTGACATTAAACCTTTTAATCAAAGAAACAAACACATCATTAACAATAAATAATTCAGAGTGATGAATAGTTATTATAGTTAGAAAGAAGGGAGATCTAAATCACAGGACAAAGTGGGAATTGTGTGTTCCATAAGAAATATTTTGCATTTTAGATGACTGTGGTTTCATGCTATTGGTAAGATGTGGGAAATGAATTACACCAGATTTTATTTTATGAATGCTTTATGTAGAAGACTGCCATAAGGCATGTGAGCCACTGAAAGCCTCAGACCAATGTATTATACCTTCAGAAAATCCATTACTTGTGCCATTTTACAGAACACAAATATTCTTAAGTGTCCCTGCAAGATATTCAGTCCAAGTGTGGTGGAAGTCAATAGGTCTAAGATGAAGCTAAACTGATTTTCCCAGGGACTTACCACTGGAATTGGAGTACAAACCTCCTTACCAGCCAACATAATAACTTACCCAGCCTTCAGCAGTGGGAGCATTTCTGCATCTCTTTGTGTTAACAGAGGCAAGAGCATAAACACTGTTTCCCTGCTGTAGAATAAATGGTTCTGACCACTCCACCACCAAAGCTAAACCCTCTTTGCATACAGGAGTTGAGGCTGTAGCTTGGCTATTATTTCTTTTTGGGGCAATATCAGATTCAGCAATTCCCAGCACACTTGTTGCCCCTGCACACACTGTTCCTCAGCACACCAGTGCTTTTCTTCCACCTCATGCCCTGCACTGGCCAAAACTCCCAAATAGAGAAGGGACAGAACACAGGCAGAGCAACAGGGCTGCTTGTGCTGCTGCTGCCTCTGAAGTCAGTGCAGCCAGGACATGCCTGGGCTCTGGTCACACATGTTTTAATAGCTCAGCAATGTTCTATCAGTGCCAGAAAGTGTATGTAGATAACGTGAGAAATTCAATCAAGTTTTCCTTACTTAAAATAAAAAAAAGAAATCACAACAAAAAATACAAAAGGATCTTTAGCTCTTATGGAAACAGTTTCATTTACAAAGGGGTCCTTTGGTTCAAGAAACCAAACCACTTGTCACACATGAACAAGGTTGATAAACACTGGATATAAGAATCAGAGATTTGGAGAGATTTTGCTCTGCTTTTTCCCTACTTCTATGTATGCTATTTTGCTATGCTTTTTCCCTACTTCTTTCCCTACTTCCCTACTATGAGCAGTCACATAAAGATAAATTTCTATTCAACAAAAACTTAGTGACCTTTAATATGAATTGCCCTAGGGCTCTTTGGCCTTGGAGGAGATACCAGAAGTTAGATTGGAAAATAGCCTTCAGCTGGGAGGTCTGCCTCTTGCCAAGCCTATGATGAACCACAAAGGAAGGGGGGAACATATGCCCTTGAAAAATCAGAGTTCATATGCAATCACACTTTATCACTGTCAGAAGCTACATTTTCTGCACAGGCCTTGAGTTTCTGCAGTGAGCTCATCCTACACCAGTTTTTGGGTGTGCTCCTCTCTTCCCACATCTCAAGCCTGCAAAATCATCTACCTAAGCGTCATACCTTCAGTCAAGGAAGGTGAGTTGGCTACAAAGGTTTGCTTGGTCCTGCCAAGAGCCTCTGCAACCCCTCCTTTATTTTTGTGGCTGCCTTCTATAAAAAAAAAGGTGATTGTTTTGGGGCTTTTTTTTTTATTTGCTTTTTTTTGGTTGAGTTGTTTATGTGAAGTGCAAACAGGAATACTTCACATAAAAGATTATTTACCCTCATGTGGCTTGTGACTGTCTTGAGAGCAAAGACTCCCAATTACAGGCACACAATAACATTTTCCAGCTTAATGAGAAGCAAAATAAAACCTGGAATTCAAGTTAAATTACAATATTTTTTGAAACTAAAGGTAGACATAGAACATAGTTTTGAAGTCTGCAATTTTAGGGCTGCAAAAGATGAAATAAGGTTTACTTAAAATGGATTAAACCCTTAGTTCATGGTCTTTCAGATGGTACAGAGCTAACCTATTTAATGACCACCACAACTGGATGAAAATTTTCACATCAGCAAAGGAGGCAGTAAATAATAGCAAAACATAGTAAACCACACAAGTTAAGATAACCAAGAATGAACATAAAACAATATGGGTTGGAAGTTAGAATAGACAATATTGCCTTAATTTTTTTTTCAGATGCAAGGCAGAAAAATAGCCACTGACCTGCATCCAGGTAACAACAACCTCATCATCTTGGAGGAAACCAGATTGGGAATCAGCCTGACCACCAGAAGGACAAGGGCCTGGCTTCCTCACAGCAGGGATTAAGGAGGAGAAGGTCACATCCCACCATCCAGGGCCTCACCAAGAGGCACAGACCCATGGAGGACTGGTAATGGTATCCATTGGTGGTCTACAGCACAGCCAAGGATGAGCCAGGAGCCACCCAGGAGGGGCAGCAGGAGAGCTGGAAACCACAGAAACTCAGGGAAGGGGCACCAGCTCCAGGCTGAACTGAACTGACCCCAGGCCACTGGGAGGGTCCAGCTGAGGCTGGTCAATGGCATCATTAGGCCCATTAGGTATTTTCACAGGTGGTCCTTGAGGCTGGGAAAGGCCCCAAGCGCAGTACAGTGGACAATGCATGAGAAATTACAGAAGTAACCATGTGTGAGATGGTTAAGGGACATAAAGCTCTGGACCTGTGAACTTCTGGAAACTTCCCAGGTGTCAGTACTTACACTTAAACCCATGTGGCAAAACAAGGTCAAAAAGTCTGAATACAGAATAGGACAACTCTCAAGAAAGCTTAGAATAAAGCAGATCAAAGACCACTTGATACATATGTATATTACATTTAAATTTTGGGGGGGTTTTTGGTTACAAAGTCTCTTTTCTTCACACACCCTGTATTTTCAAGCACTATTACCAAAAGTTCTCTTGGCTATTTATTTCTTTTCCCCTGGCATGGCAACGATTTTTGAAGAATGATTGTTTCGAACATCACTCCTGGCCTCAGTTCCTCTATTTGAAGCCATTTTTGTACTTTGCTCACAGTTCTTTTAAGTAGCCAACTTTCAAATGATGAATGTTTAGAAAAACTAACTATTAGATTTCTTGTATTTTAGGCATGCAAAAGCATTACTGCATTTAAAGGTGCTAGGAAAGGATATTTAACTGCTGTCAATAAAAAAAGTTATGGAGCTTGTTCCCTTGACTCAGAACATTCAAATCCCATGGGTCCTAAAATAACTACACTTTAAAGTTCAGCAAGTATGTTTCTGACTAATTTGATGACCCACAAGAAGAACTCAGATCAAATTATTGACTGACCTATTTTTTGCCTGAACACAACATTATATATTGTATGGTTTAACATGTACATTCATACAACAGTAATTTCCCCCAGGAGTTTGCAGCTCAGAAGTGAGTAATTACATTATGCAACGTTTCCAAAACACGCTCTGCTCATTCATGATTAACCACACAACTGTGTGCATGTGCCTAAAATTCTGTTCTCTGAACTGTGCTCCCTCATGGGAACCGCTGCTCTCGCACCAGCACCCTCCGCCCGTGGCGAGGGGAGAGGAATCTGAGCCACGAGAGGAATTTTGGTCAGGAGCTGGTCTCAGTGCCCTCCTTTTCACCCTGGACTTCCACAATCCCTGAGCTTACAGCTGTAAGAGGACAATCCCAAATAAGAAGTCAATTAAGATGAAAGCAGAAGCTGCAGAGTCCTACAAAATTGTGGCCCTGAAACCTGTGTTTAACTTAATCCAGGGCACCTTCCCACTGACAATCTTCTCATGCACAGCTGCTGTTGCATCACGACAGCAAATTATTCCTGTTCATCAACACCAGCAAGAAACCTCTTGTGTTTAATCTTTAAGTATGACCTTTAAAGAGTCATAGTAAGACACAACCTCGACAGCCAGTGGGAGTTGGATGCCTACAGTGATTACAGAATTGGAAAGCTCTTGGGTTGCTCACAGCACTGTTAGATCCTCAGTTTTGTTACATATTTTACTGTGTACTTGCATCCTCAAGATTTTCAGTGAGGCACACAGAGCTGGATTTCTCTATATAAATCTCAGATTTGCTGAGACTCTGTATTTGACTCACACCTTATTCTGCAACCAAATCACAAACTGCCTTTTTCTTTCTTTCAAATAATCCAGAATAATAAATTGGCAGAGTGAGTTCCTCTGGCATCTATCTGGTGTTTCCCATAAGAAAATGCATAAATTTTCTGAGAAGCTAATAAACTGCAAAACTTCCAGGGTTAATTAAAAGAGTTACTTGGAAAACCTCTGGTATGAGATTCACAGGTTGCTGTTATGCTCAAGTACACAAATCTGAGCTAGAAAATGAACAGTAAAGAAGATTCTAGGTGGGGAGCACTGAAGCTATCAAACACTACCTGGCCCAGGTCACTCCAGGTCATGAGCATGCAGGAAGTGAGAATGTCCATGTGGTACCAGGCTTTTTGAGCAGGAAGTAGTGTACTTTCCTCATGGGAAATACCAGAAAACATGGTGGGATTTTTGAGACACCACCAGGTGTGCCAGCAGAGCAGCACATGTACAGCATGGAGAGAGAACTTAGATGTTCTGGGAGCAATGCCTGATCTGAGGAGGAATTCAATCAGGATTTGCAGCTGGGAGGAAGGAGGGAACAGAAGTGGGGCCACAGCTGTGGCACAGACCTCTGGGTCTGGAAGGCCATGCTGGGATGGACACATGGCTGCAGTTACATCGAGGACTGCAGTAAGTGACTCCAAGCTGGTGCCTGGAGCTGCCATGCTGAGAAGGGCTTAACACCTGTGATGGAGCCAGAGTGTTCAAGAATCACTGGATTTTCAGTGCTTTACAATGTTAAGTGCAGAGGGATTTGAGAGATGTGGCTATGACAGAGACCTGGCTGCTTTTAATAGACTGGCTTTTCACAAATTTTAGGAAATCCACCCCAGGTCTCCACTATCACAAGTTTTGGCTTGACCTTTGCTGCATACAGGTGCCATAGCTTGGTACAAGTTACTCCCATTGCACAAACACGATCCCACAGGATCTTCTCAAATCTTTAGAGAGCCTGAGAACAAAACTGAAAGGAAACTATTGAGAGTAACCAGTGTCACGGTAGGCAAACAAATAACCAAACCATGTAGAAAAGCAGCCTTGCCAAGGGAATTCATATTCTGTTCTCATATTTGTTTTAAAGCTTTAAGAGGTGAAGGTAAACATTGGAATGCGTGAGTCCTGCACACAGGAATCCATCTGTGTGGGGCTCACAGGAGAATCTCGGGATCAGGAAACTGCACTCCCAGGGGATGGTATGTACGTGGGTTAATGAGCTCTGCAGTGAGGAAGGCAAATATTTCAGTTCTTGCCTGGTCTTCCAGCAGTGGTAGACTGAAGTTTGCAGACTCGTGTTATCCCATGTGCTGTATAAATGGAATGGCTGCATTTCTGGAGACTGCTGCTTGGAATAGCAATTTTGTGAAAAATTCGTCAAGCAAGTTGGAAGCTATCACTTCAGAGCCCTGAAACGAGGGCGCTGGCGGGACTACTTAGTCAACACATATGGTGCTGTGCTGTGATTTCCATTTCAGAGTGTACTAGCACTTATTCTCTGTTTTTCTCACAGCTGCTCACTCCCAGTGTTAGCACTCCCAGAATAGCCTGCTGGCGTATAAATAGGGTTCTCCCTCTGCTGCACATGGCAGTGCAGCAACTGTACTGCTCTCCTCTTAATTATAAGGTTCTGTTAATGCCATTAAAATACTTCTGTGTCTTCCAGTCCTCAGAAACACTGGGCTCTGGAAGAGGTTCCAGAGGCAGAAACACAACAGGTTACTGGATTTGCTCATTCTCAGGGCTTAGGCAAAGAGTTGCATCCTAATTTAATCATCAGGGAAAGAAGTGTGGAGGGGAAAAAAAAAAAGTCTTCCTGACTGAAAGACCTTACTAATTCAGAGTATCTAACACATCATTCCCTTGAGGTTCAAAATGAGCACTCATTAAAGCAGCCTCACCTGTAAAGGAGAGGTATTGTCTTCAAAGAAACCCTGGGTTTGGGCAGCACAGTTCTTCAAAGTCAACCTGGTGTTACATCACCACCAGACCCTGACTACAGATCCATTTTGGGCAGTGTCACTTTTCCCAGCCAAGAGGGATGCTCAGCTCTGATGATGCACCACGTCTCTCTCCAGTTTCTGCAGCCAAGTCCTGGTGCCTCCCAGGTATTTCATAGTTCTAAAGTGTTGCACAGCCTCCCACATCATTCACCTGGGTCTGATCTGCTGAGACACCACAAAGGGCAGCAATTGCTTCACTCCTTGGGAGGACAACAGAGAAGTGCAGTGAGAGTGGCTAAAAGTAACAGTGCCCCAAAAGCTGAAGAGGCAAGATTTCAGGAGAATAGAGGTGCAAAACATTTGTGTCATCATTGTTATTGTTATTATCATCATCCACATTCTAATGCTGTGCACACCACCATCATCCTTATTATTCACATTCTAAGAGTGAGCAGGTAAAAGAGGTACCAAGAAATACCAAGGCTTCTGCTTTCTCTGGTTGACATTTAATTTCTGCTTTCAGTATGTCTCTGGAAAAAGTTTGAAAAGTGTGGTTGCTTCAAAGTGATTTTCCTTTTTCCATTTGGCAGATTCTTTGCCATGATGAACAGAGATGAAACAAAAAAATATAAACCTGACAATCAGTTTAAAATAGCAACTTGCACTGTCAGCTAAACTCAAAATTGGACTTGTTTAAAACTGAAACACTCCAAACCAAAATATTCAAATGGTAAAGAAATCCTATAATTTTACACAATAAATATGCTGCCCAGAAATGATGGGAAAAATGAGAGCCATGTTTCCAACCATTTGGTTAAATTAGTAATAACACCCAAATGCTCCCTCTGTTGGTTGACTTTCAAAAGGTATTCCAAATATCACAGTAGCATCCAGTAAGAGAGTATATTTTCTTTGGGAGGAAAAAACCAAAACCAAACCAAACCAAACCTCAACAAAACTCCATATCCAAAGCTGAGGTACACAAGAATAATACGTATAAATTATTGCCAATCTGCAAAAAAAAAAAAAAAAAAAAATTAAATTTTAACAGCCATCAAGCCAAAATCTTTGGATCCAGAACTAAATAATATGCACACATCAGAATTCATAAAATTTAATTTTGGATGGTTTGCAGGCTAATTCTTTCTGGACCAGGAAAAGTGCTCTCTTGCAATGAAAATAATACCACTCTTACCCTATTTTCTTGTGGAGTGAAAAAGCACCACTGTGTATCATTAAGAAAACAGTTCTGTATTAGCGTTGACAACAATAACACTAAGGAGGAATTTGGGAGTTCTGTTTATGCACATTAAATTTCCAACAAGTAGTTCTTCAGGAGCTCAAATGGTTTTGTGCAGTGAGGAGCTTTCCTGAGCCTAACAATTTCCATCAAGGAAAAAATTCTGTTTCCATAGAAACATCCGAGGTGGACCAAGCATGGATTAATCAAAATACAATGATGCCTTTTTGCAAGGTACTAAGAAAAAAATTCCAGTTTTAAGTGAGCACTGCTGCTCTTTCCTTCCATTCATACCAGAAAGCATGGGAAATTCTCCCCAAATGTCTATGTGACACACAGTTTAATTAGCACAATAAAAAGTTACGTTTTCTTACATTCATAATTAGCATGTCATTCTGAACTAGAGCCAAGGATATATTAACATGAAAAAAAGAGAGAGGGTGAAATAAATAATTCAAAATTACATTTACATTCCTTTTTTATTTGCTACTGGTTATATCAAGTGGCTCTACTTATGTTTAAAAAATTTTAGTTGCTTTTTCTGTGTTCTTCGTACTGAAGGCTCATTTCTTGGTAGTGAAGGCTCTTTCTGATATTCAAAATCCAAGCTGTGGGTTAGGAATTTTTTTCTTGTTGTTGAAATGAGTATGCATGATATTATATCATTCTCAGCTACCATCACAGAATTTTCTGACAACAGAAGTCAGCTGCGAGTTCTGCCATAGCCCAGGGATGAAAAAAAGACTACATAAAACCAGCCTGCCTTCATCTATCTTCTCAACAAAGCAAAAAGGAACATGGCTCCATTTTTAACAGAACACTTCCATTGAAGTGCTTCCTTTGTCTGTTCTTTGTGTTAATATAATAGACACCTTTTTCTTATGATAGCTGAAGTTATTTTCTAATTACTCTATTATCAGATGACATTAAAAAATACTCACTCTGTAGGTGCAAGTGGGGCACACATTAATTACAATACAACAAATGTCAAATAATTGTAAGCCTTCCATTTGTACACAATAACATGATACTAATGTCAGAGACAAAAAATGCACTTCCACTTCTAATCCTACCTCAAAATGAGGCTCCACTATGAAAAATTGCCAGCAATAGCATTGGCAGGGTTCCACTTTTGTGTTTTTCAAAGGTTTGGTAGCAAATTCACACACAGATTTTGTTCCTCTTTATTTTATTACTTTTCAGCAGGGATCTGAGAATCAAGCTGGGTTTTCCATCTCCAACATCACCATTAGAAATAAAGGCTATGCTGGCCAAATTATGATCACAATAATCTGTGTGTAGCCCCTCTGTTATCAAGAGATTTGCTCAGACATTACCAGTGAAGAAGCCCCTGATTGGTAAGTGGCACACATGGATGCCTTTGTGCATGAGGAGGATGAGCCCTACAGGCTCCCAGGGGTTTAAATGAAGTAGAAAGCAGCAAATGTTTCATTTCTGTCATTCAGGCAGGCAGATATGACTGAATACTCAACAGCTTGCTCCGTGCAGCCACGCACAGCAGCAGCACGCCCTGAGAAGCAGGTGACAGTCAGTCAGTTATTCCTGACCTTGGAGCAGAGTCCACCACACTGTCTGGGCAGGTGAAGCCCTGCAGCTGCTTTCAGGGCCCTTCAGGGCCATCCCTCCCCACTGCTCAGGGCAGAGGGCACACGGGGCGCTGCAGGAGCTGCCCATCGCGGGTTCAGAGCGGCCTTCGCAAGGGCACGGCCTGCAGAGCCGCACAGATGCCCACGCCGGGGTGCCAGCCCTGGGAGGTAGGGACATATGGAAACACGGTTTCCACTGTG
This sequence comes from Urocynchramus pylzowi, assembly GCA_013397555.1. NCBI lineage: Eukaryota > Metazoa > Chordata > Aves > Passeriformes > Fringillidae > Urocynchramus > Urocynchramus pylzowi. The sequence continues at coordinate 208,859 of VZRH01000166.1, read as the reverse complement.
GAGAAAACATGGCCACATGCCTAGGGCACAGGGAGGAATTAACTCTTCAAGGACTGCTGAGAGATCGGCCATCTCCTGTTGTTGGAGGCCACTCTTCAAACCCGGCTGTCAAAGTGGTGTGGAGAGGCGGGAGCAGCACTGGCAAGGCAGGAGCAGCACAGCTGGATGGAGGGACAAACACAAGTCTGGGCACTGTGAGATTCACGTGGCTCTGTGTGTGCTGAGAGACACAGGGGCTGGAAGCCAGAGAAGAGGCTTGTGAGGGGCCAGGTGTAAGCAGGTTTGGGAGGTTTCCCTGTGACCCCTTTAGACCTTCTGGCCCTTCACTCTACATGACTACACCAGTCCACCACCCTCAGCAGCTGCTTCCTTTTCCACCAGCCTTTCCCCCCTCTGCAGGGGCTCACTGAGCCTTCGGGTGTATGGCTGCACCAGTGAGGTGGAAGAGCTGAATTCTTCACAGAAGTGACCTTTTTTATCTGCCTTTTGCAACATCAGCATGCCTAAAATGGCAGAGTCACTAAGAAGGCACAAGGAAATCCCACAGGTCTTTTCCCCCACCACCAGCTGAGCTGGTGCAGGCTGCCAGGCCCCCACCTTGCACCAGCCAGGGCTATGTCAGCAGGGAAAAATTAGGTGAAACCACAGTGTTAGGTCACCAAACCAGCACTTCCTAGAATGACTTCTCCCCCAGGAAATACTGAACTGCCCCATAAATACCTCTTCAAAACAAAATCCTCCCTTATCTTCCAATAAAAATTGAAGTGGCTAACGAAGTAACTTTCTCCTTGCTATCCATGACAGGCTGATACAGGACTAATTTTTTAAATACAGACACAACTTTTCTCCATGTTTAACACTTAAAGAGCAGGCTTCTTTCTAACACCGCATCGCACACGGCCGAAGTGCAGAGATGGGGACGAGCTGCCTAGCTCACTCGGGTGACAAGGGACATCTAGCGGCATCGTGGCTCCCAGCACCACTGCCCCTGCTCGGCCTGCAGGGACAGCACACACAGCCACCTCCCTTGTCCCCAGGGTATCCCACCCCACCAGAGGGAAAACCCATGGCTGGTACAGGCAGTGACAGCCCTCTGCCTTCCCCGGCCTCACATCCCACCTCTTGTGCAGAACTACACTCCTTTGCATCTCCTCTCCCCATCAGGTCTGCTCAGCTTTTTCAGCCCTGCTCCAATTACTTTTCCCTAATAACATTATAATATATTATACATATAACAATATATTTTCAGTAAGAGGCTGGTTATCTCAGTGGCAAAGGCCTGCCATGGATAAGAAAGCATGGAGCCTGCTCCCTTTATTCAGAGAAATAAACTGCTTCGGAGGAATACCTGTCTGTGTGAAAGTGCATGGTTAGAACAAGACTCTTGAAAATTGCAACCACATCTCCTGGAAAAAAAAAATTATTTTGTTTAATTAAAAAAAAATAGTAAATAATGGCATTACATCCAGCTTAAGTATTTACATCAGTAATAAAAAGTCAAGACATTGTCATTGGAACAGACCAGTACATACTGAAAGATGTAGATTTAGATAAGAAGAAGAAATTCTTTTCTGAGGTTTCAGTTGTGCAGGAGGAGTTTTGATGGTCCTGTCTATCAAGGTAGCATCAAAATCCTGCTTTTATTTATTTATTTATTCTTTTTGCCTGGTTTAGATTTCCCTATCCAAACCCTAAAACACTACATGATGGAAAGAGTAACAGAGGGCTGGAAGCAGTGCTAAACCTGCTGGCTATCCAGAGTTCTGCAACTTTGATTTAAGAGACCTCCTGTGGTTGTGGTCCACCTGTGCCTCAGCCTGGACTTGTCACATATGTTTAAGAATAGCTGATTTATTAGTTTTCCTTTCGTGTTCTGTTCCAAAAATAATGAAGAACACTTATGGCTGAGAGGAAGTAAAAAAAATGGCCTTTTGGGAGATGCAAGAAACTCGCAGAAACCCTGACTCATCAAACACACTTTTAGTTTGTTTGGCTGCCTCATATCCCTCCCTTTTTTTTTTTTTTTTCCCCACTGCAAAATTCCCCTGATCATCTCTGCCAGGTTTATTGCTTTACCCATTCACTGTCTTTCTCCTTCTTCTGAAAAGCTCTCTTAATTGTTTCCTTTTATACTTTTTTCCTTCCCCAGTTTCCTGCTCCCCAGATATGTGTCCCCTCTACCATCACCTCCTGCAAACATTGTATCCCCCCTCTCACAGGAAACATTTAAAGAAACAAACTTGTCTTTTCTGTTTGCTGTTCCTCTTGGGAAAAGAAAAACAAAACACAAACTATTTTTTCTATTAAAACATGTCATTGAAATTCTAATAAAACCATGCTTATATGTACAGCTGTAAATTATCTCCTTTTTCTTACCCCTTTTTTTTCTTTCTTTTCTTTTCTTTTTTTTTTTTTTCTTTTCTCTTTACAGAGTAAAAGTGCTGAGTACACTTTACTGAGTAAAAGTGTACTCTGTGCAGAAATACATAAATCACCATCTTGTTTTCCCCAGAGCTCATTGTGGCTATAACAATAAGAGTGTCCCAAATACATAGCTGGCAAATTGCTGCCACCACTGAATGATTAAAGAACTTTCAGGCAGCACTTCATGGCTCTTCGAGCAGCCAGCCCTGGGAGATCAGGAGAGACACCAGCAGCTAGATCAGGAGAGACACCAGCTAGNCTGCCACCACTGAATGATTAAAGAACTTTCAGGCAGCACTTCATGGCTCTTCGAGCAGAAACCTCCTCCCCTCTTCGAGCAGCCAGCCCTGGGAGATCAGGAGAGACACCAGCAGCTTTAAACCAACACTAAACTATTAGAAATGTCTCCAGCAAAGGTAGCCTGAGGCTTACCTGAGCTCAACAGGATATTATTTTGGTATGGAAAAAAGGACTAACAAACGGAGATATTATTGCTAAGTAGCCAGACGGTCAGCAGAGGGGATGCTGCTGTGTTTTAGGCAGCACCGGCCTCAGAATGGAGCTCAGGGGGTGGCAGGCCAGGCGCAGCAGCCAGCAGTTGGCACTGTTGCTCCACTGGAGGAGGGATGGGCAGCAGCAGCAGCCAGGAATGAGCGCAGCAGCTCGGGGAGCGCTCCAGGGACAGATGTCCCGAGGAGCATCACCTGCAGACACAGGCATGGCCCGCGCTGCCTGCACATGAGCACGCCCACGTGAAGCTCACGCTCTGTGCAGACATGTCACAAGAAAGGAGAAAAGCTTTCCATCGCGCATACCAATACCACCCTCGCTCGCTCAGACCCCGCAAGTACAAATCTAAATCTCATCTGTCGGGAAAGCAGCGATGCGCTGCGAAAGAGCTGGGAAATCCAGACTGATGTGGCACAAAGCAGTGACTGACAAAGTCCTTCACAAAAGCAACAAGATCCTTCCAAACTCACTGCAAGACCAGAAAACACAAGCTTGCTTCCAAATAAGAGGAACCAGCCTCTCCTTCAGGGATTTGCAGTTTGTAGCGCTACCCACAGAAGTGACAGGTGGTGTGAGTGAGGCAAGGCCAGAAGAGGGGATGTCACAATGGAAAGACAGCCCTGGCAGAACATGCTCATATGAATAAAAAGGGTTTTGGTAATTTTTCCCATCACACAGCCCTTCAGTACCTCACAAATATTGGAAAAGTCACAGAACAGCAAAAGGTAAAATTAAATCTTGTGGCCTTACAACTACCTTACCTGCTCCCCCTGCCTCCTTCCAAAAAGAAAACAAAACAAACAAACAAAAAAACTCCAACTGAGCAACCAAAAAAAAAAAAAAAAACCCAAACGGAAAAACAAAAAAAAAAACTCCAACTGAGCAACCAAAAAAAAAAAAAAAAACCCAAACGGAAAAACAAAAAAAAAAACTCCAACTGAGCAACCAAAAAAAAAAAAAAAGGCAACTCAACTACTTTCACCTGTATAGCAGGGACAGGGTGAATCTCACTGGGGAAAAATTCTACCTCCATCCACAGAACTGCTCCTCTTGGATTTCAGTACATATAGTACATGTCTAAGTGAAAAATGCTAAATAAGGAAGACTATGTAAAGAACTAAATAGGAACAAGTTAAATTTAAAGACATGAAAAGATAATAAATTGGAAACATCTGGGAGATGAGAAGAAAGGAACTTAAAAAACCAAACCAAAACAAATCCAACCACATTTCATTGTGAATCCATGGAAAAGGAAACCACTTCAGTACTTCAAATGGGGAATTTTATTCATCTCCAAGTGCAGGAACATGAAAGCATGTCTGAAGAAAGGGTAGGTGTCTGAGCTATGCCTGAGCTCCCTGCTCAGCACCAGTACTATTTCATCACTGAGGGTTGCTCTGAAATCAAGATTATGACTTGAATACACAGGACAGGCAGAGAAAAGTCTGATCCAAATGGATTAGATGGTTAAGGACAAGAGGTTCTTAGTCTGCTGGTCACTGGTTTGAGGAGGGGAAAAAGACTTCATGATAGGAAAAAGAGAAAAAAACAAAAAAGATGAAGAATTGTTGAGAAATAGCAAAGAAATACTCAAATAAATTAATCTGGATTTCCAAAAAGAAAACTGGCAAAGGTGCTAGAGCAGAAGTTTCCCAGTGCATTAAAAAAATCATCCAAGAACAAGAAACAGCTCTGTCTAATAATGTGCCACAAGAAAAACTTGATAACAGGAGCAGCAAAACCCTTCCATGCTGTGATTGCAGCAGCAGCAATTCCAGAGCACATTCCAGGGGGGCATGTATACACTGCATTGGGTTAAATAGTCTGTAAAGTAAGTAATTAGCTCCTTTATATTGAGAAAACGATGCATTTCCTAGACCAAGGAAAATAAAAGGAGGCAGTTTAGCAATGCATTTCCATTTCTGCCTTTGCAATGATTCTCATCAGGGAGGAGCAGCCCTTTGGGAACTGCACCTGAGTTTCTTTACCTGCTATTGGCACAGCCTCAAAGATAATTCTGCCAGAGAGTTGTCTTTGTGTGAGTACATTTCCTCAGAGCAAGCTTACCACCAACTGTATGATTTTCACCAAACTTTTGTAAATTCTAAGAGAAAATAGGATTATATTGATGATCCTCCTTTAATCTCCCTTCAGTATTTATTTACTGGGTTGTCTTGCACTGCTAGCTATAGTTATATACATTCTCCTTAGTCACAGCAGCACATGAGCATCTAGATAAAGGTGATACAGTTTTGTCTCTTTTAGTTTTACCTGACACCAAGGCCCCAGTTATTGTCTGAGGGGAGGTGATAAATTACTGCAAAAATCAATGCACTGCATTGAGAAACCAGCAGCTGACTTCTGCATGTCTGTGTCACACAGCAGGGTCTCACTGCATTGTCTAAGCCATGAATGCTTCACATATTCCTGGTATTCACATAAAAAAATTCAAACAACAAGGCTTAAATTCCTTGTGGTTATTTTCTGAGGTCTTCACTTGCAGAGAGAGAGGCAGAATGAAACCAATCAGGCCTGTCAGGAAGACTGCATCAGTTTCATGCCAGTTTTGTCCATTGAAGCCCCACTACCATCACAGGGTTTGCTGTACAGACTGAGATGAGCTTTGCCTGTATCCAGTAATTAAATTTGGCAGTTTGTTTCACAAGGGAAAAATTACACAAGACGCCATTAACCTCATTTCTGACTCTGCCCATCACTTTCAAGGAAGCTGAATCAGTTTTCTTAGTGGAAAAACTAGATGCCTCTAGTTAAAGGGAAATCTGGATCCTAAAATACCACCACTAGACGTCCCCTTAGCTTCAGCCAACCAAGCAGAGGTGCTCCTGTAGCCCTGATGGCTTCTTCCAGCCACCCTGTGCAACACCAGCAGCCAGGGAAGGAGCAAGGACTCTCCAGGAACTCTACAATTTTATAGTTTCTGGACCACATTAGCTGCACCCATTACTTATGTGCTACAATCACACCCCATGCTTAGGTGAGACATACCTCAAGTGTTCACAGCTGGCTGAGGAGAATGAGTCCATTCAGGCCTGGTTGCAGTCTGTCTTTGCCTTTTTGACTGCCTGGGGAAAGCCACCAAGGTGGATCTGCCCCAGTCCTGATCCCAGCAGGTCTAGAAATTTCCTCTGATACCCTGATGAAGAAGTAGAGGTTCAATGGGTATAAGGCAAAGCAGCTGTCAAGGGAGCAATGCCTATGTATGCTCTCTGTGAATGGTCCTTACCTTTCAGAAGAGAAAATCTTACATTCCCCACATCCTGCCTATGACATGAGGTTAGATAAAATATGTTTAGGAGGCATGGCCTGGCCTGTTGCCCAGCTGTCTGACCACAGTAACCACACTCTTTCCTTATAAACAGGACACTGTTTCTTCTGGGTATCTGGGATTTGCCAGTTCAGCTTTATTCTGCTCACTAGAATGATCCTTTTTGTTGTTGCTGTCATTGTTGTTCTTAATGAATTTTCAAAAATCAAAGCAATGGCTGTGGAACACTGTTCAAAACCACTGATTTTTCTGCAGCTTTGGTGAAACATGGAAAAATCAGCTTGAAGTGGGTTGATTAGCTACCAGAAAAGGCTCTCAAGCAAATTTCTCTGAGAAATGCAGTCATCTTCTGAGACTGACACTCACTTGCGGCTTATGTCATAGCTCACGGAACAAAATCATCACCATCACTTCAGGCATTTCAAGCTGAGATAGAAGGACAGTTGAGAGCTGAGGTAAGTTTTGCTCTAGCAGAATGTCAGGAGAATACAGTTAATGACCCCAGGGAGGATTTTCTTTCTGGTCCCAAGTTAAAGCAACAACCACTAACCTGCTGCCGGATAGTTTTCACTCCCCATTCAATAGCCTCTATGTTTACATTACTCATTGTGTAAATTGCCTGGACACAGTTACAAATATTCCATGAATAATCACCACAAGATCTCCTGCTGTCTTGCTGTGCTCAGGTATTCCCTGGTTGACTCTGGTCCACACCCATAATTGCTCACCCTGACCTGAGTAAGGCTGCAGAATCACTGCTGCTCCTGCTCTGGATGGATGGCAGATCACAAGCACCTACTATGAAAACACAATTTGTTTGTAATAAACCTTCCCAGATTCCTTCCATTCTCAAATAGTGTCCAAGCCTTGCCACCTATTAAATAGTATCAGTCAGGACACTCTTAGGTGCTTCTAATCTTTCCTGGTATGGCAAGAGCAGAGTTTTTTGTCTTTGGCCAGAAAGGCCTCTGAGTCACCTTCTGAGGCATGAGTTGGCTTTCTTCTGTGTTCTCTCAGGAATTCAAACATTCTACATCAGAGCATATATAAAGTATACACAATGGAATGCTTGGGGGTTACAGCAAAAAGTAATAATATTTAAACCGCGGGAAGAGAGGTTCAGAAGAGAGCCTGTTTCCAAGCAATAGGGATGATGAAGCAGAGCATCTGGGGGTGGTGTGGGACCTTGAACCCTGGACATCCTTGAGGACAGGTCATGAAAATAGTCATGAGAGACACTTGCCTGCAGTTGATTCTCCTTCTGAACACGTGCCCCAGCCCCATCACCTGTCTGTGATACCTAAGTGTCACAGAGGGAACAGTCATGCTCCTCGAATTTAAAATGAGACATATTCCTCTGGGTACTGTGACAATAGCACTTCAGAAAGATGCAGAAACAATCTCTTTCAGACCCCATCTGGGGTTATTTTACAATAACAGGACAACTTTCCAATCAAAAAGGGGGCAAAGCTAAACTATTTCTCTGCCAACTCCACCCTCCATGAGCATATGCCACTCTCTCTTTGGACTTTGTCCCTGAATTGGAAAGGTAACCAGAAAGCATCAGATAAGAAACTGGACACATCAAAATAGTCAAACAAAGCCTGAAGGACTTTGACAATAAACACACATGGAGTGAAGACACTTTCACACAGATTCCTTACTTCGGCATGTAGGAGGATCTACAGCAGGAATTTCATTTAGGAGAACGAAATACAACATTGAGATCTTTATAGCAATCCCTAGCCACTTTCTCTGGCACTTTTTGTACCACACACAGACTACAAGCTTACAGAAGTGTCAGCTTTTGGGCACCATACCAACATGGGACGAGTGCAGGAACACCCTGAGTTGTAACGTAATACAAACAGAGATAAGGGAAGAGAAGCAATAGTGAACAAATGCAAATGCACTCTTGTTGACCAGAAAAATCCTGACTTGCTTCCTAGAGAAGCTGTGGAGGCACCTGAACCAAAGAGGCCTCCTGGAGCAGAGTTCAACATAGTGTTAGCCAAAATGTGTTGGCTAAATAAATTGAGTAAGAACATCATCAACATGACGAAGCAAAAGATATCCAGAGAAGGACAACTAAAATGTTCAGTGTACTCACGCCACTGCAAAAGGCCACTTAAACAAACTAAACGTAAAACAGTTCAGCTGTTTTAGCTTGTCAGAGGATTCATAGAGTGGTGTTATGCCAGCACAGCAAGGCCTGCCCAGGGCCTTGTCCATCCCAGCCTTGTCCCCTCAACAAAATACCTCTCCTGGCAGAAGCTGGGTCAGAGATGCAGTGTTGCTGGGGGAAATGGGCTCAGCTGTCTCAGCCTGTGTCTCCTGGAGGGGATGCAGCTTTGCTGGCTTAATGTGCCTACAGCACAGCACAACTGGGCTGCTGCCATGTGAAAAACATCAACCCACAGCCACTTACACCAGGTTCCTTCAATGGACTCAATGCACTCCTAAATCAGTCTGTAACCACAATCTCCTCTGCACTCCCTCCTAAACTGAGTATGGTTGGTGTCAGGTCCATCCTTCCCTCTTCCTTCCCCTCTCTCAATTGTGTCCACGTAAACAGACACACTAGAAATTTATGCAATTCATTGTTTGTTCTGTATAATTGCTTGAGTTCCACTTCCTAGTGGCATTCCTCAAGGCTGCTAGCTCTTCTTAAGGTTAAAATATGGACTCCCACGCTGGTCAGTTCAGAAAGGGTGGAGTTACTGCTTGTCTTCCAGCTAAGCAAATGAACTGTATTTGCACACTGCAAAGCCCAGGTAGGTTTGCAATTGTAGCACTAACACATGGAAAATGATGGCTCAGCTGGGAAGTCTTTCAGCTCGTGGTGTCAGAGAGAACTCTTGGACCCAAGAAAGGAATTTTTTTCTTTGACCAGATCTCTCTCCTACCACTTGGACACCAGGCTGCTGTCTCCACTCAAGTATGCAAATCTGAGCAAGCCACCAAAATAAGTGTTAAAAATCTCCCTGGGAATAAAAGTACTGTTTTTACAAACTCTCACATCCTTCTCCCGCCTTCCAAGCAAAGGCTGCTCTTGCAGCTGGTAAGATGAGGCTCTCCTGGTGAGGTGGGAGCGGAAACACGACGGCTTATCGTTACACACCGTCTTGGGTGTTTTGCTGAGTTAGGAAAGGACAGGACACCAAGCACATTCCATGGCACTCTGCCAAGCAGGGCCCCAAAGGGTAAACAGAAAGTAATGTGCAGGATGCAAGAGCGTCTTTAAAAAAAGTAAGAGGGGCACCAGATGGTCACTGAAATGATCCACAACAGGGGAATGTGAACGAACATTTCAGGTTCTGTTCTAACACCTTATTAAGCACATAGGGATGTGTGTCTTAGGAGCAGGCTGCATTCTGGGAGAGCCATGTCAGGCTGAGATGTTGCAAATAATCCATCTCCTCCACAGTCCCCGGTGAAGTCACCACCTCAGCGCCCGGCTGTCCTGCTCCTTCCAGCACTACAGTTGAGCATAATCACCTCAATCATTTTTTTTTTCGCTGATTAAACTGACTTCCAGTGCCATTACAGTAAATTACCACAGGCAGGTTTTGTTCTTTTGCTTTTTAGCTGCGGACTCATATAACACAGCGTGCATACCCTAACGAAGGGCATTTGTACGCCAGGGAGGGTTGATACTGCAGTCTAACAGAGAGCAGCTTTGTAAAGGGAGAACAAGGCTACTGCAGTGTGCTCTAGGGCTTTTACTTCCTATGGCCAGCACCGGATCTCTGTTCCCTGTTAATGAACAGCTGCTGTTCATTCAGCCATCGAGGTGGTCCGGTGGGACAGGCGGCTGGGGGACAATTCAGAGGGGACGCACCGCATGCAAAGTCTCCTCTCTTATCCGAACGCTTGGCGTGAGCAATGCTCAACCATCCATGCATAACACAAGACTCAGGAAGTCACACAGCATCCCTTAGGTTTCGTGCTTCTTAGTTCAAGGCAGAGTGGGCAAGAAAAGGGCTCTGCCTTTCAGAGAAATGAGCTCTCTTAGAGCCAAGAGGTGGCCATCACAAAAGCTGTGTCCCTTCAGTCTGGAATTCCAGAAGAGCTTTTGGGCTATTATGAGGTCTCCTCATCTGGTAGGACACACAAGAAGTCACTCTCCCATACAACAACCTAATGTTCCTGTGATTTTCATTCAGTGTCAACAAACTCTTAATTACTAAATAGAAATATATTTCTAAAATTTGAACACTGAAATGAAATTTCAAATGCCAGAAATTTTCATGCTCCCATCCTTGAGTTTCTCTATAGAGAAGCATGCATTTGTTCTTTAAGAGGTCACAGGCTAAAGTTTCAGGAGCTGCTATAAGGCACCACACACTGATATAATAGGAAGGAGACTGGGTTCAGTGAAGCACAGCAGAGACTGCCTGGAGTTCACTTTGAAAACCAGGCCCAGTAAAAATCTTTTCCTCTTCACCTTTCTGGAAAGGAACCAAAGTTTATCAAACTTTGTCTACCATGATTTTCTACAAGTTTAAACACTATATCATGCATTTTATTGGAGGAGGTATGAAAATGGTATATTAATTGCAGTCTGCTCTTAATTGCTTTTCTCAAGCTAAAATAACACAAAAGTCAAGCAAAACAGAGCAAAACCAAACCAAAATGAACAAAAAAACCCCACTTCATGCTGAAATAAGAGTCCAGGCACATGCACTAGTTTACTATAAGCCTGCTTAAACACACAGCTTCGATTAAAAGGGTGTAGCTCTTTTTTTACATAAGCCTCAAGAGACAGCCTTGCCTAGGAATGGTGATGGGGACACTGGTTGAAAGCCAGCCCAAGGAAAACCTAGCCATGTGACCACATAACCTTTTGGGCTGTCAGTTTTTTCCCAGCTAGCTGTCCATCCTGTCTGGGAACCTGGCTGCCTCCCTAAGCACACGTGAAGAGTGAGCCATGCTCCCAGCTGGTGTGCTGCAGCTTCGCTGACCTCACAACAGCCTCAGTCAAACCCCCCTTATCTTTTTTCTCTCTCCCTTGAAAAAGCAAATAAAACCTCCCAAGCCTCTCCAAAGCCATTTGCCAAGCAGAAATGAGGCAGAAACCCCAAACAGAAACATTGCCACGAACTAGATTATTTACAGGCTCAGGAGAGAGAAATGCAAATACATGCATGGCAATTGCTCTATCCCTTTAGTTTCTATTTTCTCACCTTTTTGTTTTGGCACAAGAAATAGCCAGCATGTGACAGTAAGGTCAGGGGATCTCTGGTTACAGCAGTGCCTAAGAAGCGTTGTTCTAGTAAAACGACACCACGCACAAGCCACATTATATAAAAAGTGAAGGAGGCACAGGCATGGGATATGAAGCACTTCAGACACTACACTTAAATGATGTGACCACTGCTACAGGCTCTGCCCAAAAAGCAGAATCTTAGCCCATGCTGAACTTGGCACTGCCACGGCAAAATAATTAGGGATAGCTGGAGAGGCAATCCCACTTCTGCAGCTGCTGAGCTCATGCAGCCTGGGTCCCTACACAGAGCTGATCTCCCCCCTGTATTGAGGGGTGCCCACATGCCACATAGATTTTGAGTTTGGGCAGATAATGAGAACAGAACTAGGCAGCATCAGCCACAGGCTAGGGGGAGAGTGAGTAGGATGTTCTTACCCAAAAATCTGTGAGGCAACCACTCCTCCTGCTCTGCACACCACTCCTGCCAGTGCAACTCAGCAAACAGCTGCTTTGGTTTTTGCAGGTGCCTGTACAATATTTCACATCCTTGGTGTCCTTCTCTCCTCTTTTCTGTTTGGTCTGAATGCTCAAACTACTGATTTTCACCTGGTTCCAAAGAATCAGTGAAAAAACAAAATCAGTGTAGGTTGGGCAAACATATCTGAGGCTCCCCAGAAGGTCCATAAACTTTTCACTAAGCTGGCTTCAATTTTCTACCACAGTGCCTGAAAACAACTTGTCTGCTTTCCCATTTCACCAGGAGGCTCTTACACTGATATTGCAGCAAGGACTTTTTGAAGCTACTGATTGGCATGTCTTTTCTGTTTATTTTCTAATAAAAAAGAATCATATGCACTAAGCTTTCTAAAAAGCAACTGTGCCGGCACTCAGCCACAGAGGAAAGTACTGCAAAAGCCCCTGGTACTTTTGCTTAACAATAAATTCAGACAGCTTTGTTTACAAATGGGACTGACCTTTCATTTAACTAACTTCTTGAAGAAAATTTGGGAAAATTTATTAGTCCAGAGTCAAATATATTCTCTGAGCTACAAACAGGTCTCTGATCCCTTTTACTTACATCCAGACATTTCAAAAGCAGTTCAGTAGACATGTTCCAGTTTTCATTTAGTGAAGGCTTATCATGGTTTATATACTGATCCTGTTCCCACTAAAATTAACCACATCCCCACCAATATCACTAGGGGGAAAAGTCAAAAGGAGTTCTCAAAACTATGTGCTTCTACCAAAAATCTCAGCTTTTTCCTTCACAGCTTTGATTCTCCCTGGACCCATAAATCAAGTTTCCATGGTATCATCACAGTAACTAAGTGCAAGACTTTACCAAAACCCCTCCAAAAATCCCAATTTGCCTTCCCCCACCCCCTTTTTAATACAAACTTTGAACTATACTTGTGCAAAAGACCAGAAGATGTTGCTTAGAGGTATAATCAAATGAGAATCATCTTCTTCAAATCCTATTTGCATTCTTTCAAGTGTTGGGGAGCACTTTATGGGACCTTTTTCCTGGAAGAAGGACTTGAGTGGCTGTAAGTTCCCAGCCCCAAGGAAAGTCTGGCTGGTGAGAAGCAGGATGAACTGTGACAGTCACAGGGATTACAGCACAGAAGAACATGAAGGAGAAAGTTGAATTACTTTTTGTGACAGATTTCAGCAAAGTCTTGAACTTCTGTCTCCTACATCACACTCGGGTGCTCTCCTCCCATGATTAAGTTAATCACCATTTGTTTTCTCATTTTTCTTCTCACTTTCTACATCTTTAAACATTAGGAGGGGTTAGGAGGGGTCAGGAAGGGAGCAGCCCCAGCCAGCAAGCTCACAGAGGCAGGGGCTTCAGGTCTACATCCAGGTCCAGCTGAGCTGAGGGATGAAGTCAGTTGCCCCCTTACCTCCCTCCACAGCAGACAGGCTTTCATCTCCTGAAATCTCCCCTCCTCACATTTCTTCCCATCATCATTTACAAAACTCTGCTTTTGCTTTGATGAAAAATGAAAACCAGACTTGCCAATCCTCACTTTTTCATAAGGAAATCTTCCATCACCGTGACCTGCCAATCCCAATTGTTGCCTTACTAACTAGCAAGTATTTCAAGGGTATAGTCTCACCAGTACTGGACATTTAGGTAGGAATTGTGGAGCAAGGACACAACATGCAACACAATGAGGATCTAGGTGAGGAGACAATTTGGGCTATCAAGATTCATACAAATGTATTTCTATAGTACAGATGATCATTTCTGCAGAACAGAGAATATTTCAAAAAATGAAATTGTCCTGAAAGGAACAATAAATGCAAAAAGTTCAAATAGGAGAAGGAGACAAAATGAAGAGATTTGTAAAAGAAAGGGACTTTTAAAATACAGTGATGGGGCAGGCTATAGTGAATTTAAATACCAGCCTGCAATAAACTCCGTGTAACATGATCCCTGAACACAGCCCAGCTCTTAGGGAGGTTTCAGCTACACTTTCCAGGCATATCTCTTCGACCTTGTCTCTGTCACATAAACGAACTGAAATGAACATATGTTTTTAAGTTTGTTTCTAAAATAACCAGACCGAAGCAGAAATACTGCACTGCCCACACTAATTCTCCCCCCACCTTCCTCAGGGGAGAGAGCAGAGAAAAACCATGCGTGTTAGTCACATCAGATGAAGTGCTACAGTGACGAAGATTTATACAAAACAGAGACAAAAAAAGCCTGTCAGGTCCCAGCTGCGGGTGAGCAATGAGCTGTGAGACCAGGAAGGTGACATTGTGCCAAGCCCTGCTCACCTCCAGCCTTGACAGGCTCCCCAAAGCACACACATCAGCCCTGCAAGTGTGCAGGAAATCACCAGGCACGCTGCAGGGACGTGTCAGCCTTCTGCAACACGCAGAGCTGAGGGTGTGCACCAAGAGCACCCTGGAAATGGATTGGGCAGGGGGGGAAGGTATTGCTGCCCCCCCTGCCTCTGCTGCCCTCTCAGACAGAAGCAGAGCACATCCAAGGCACAAAGGTAACAAAGAGATGCTTTTGTCTCTCAGAGGATGCTGCAACAGGCCAAGATGTGCCCTGACAGGCCCATCTAAAGATCAAGGATCCTGGAGTTTCAATCACAGTAACAACTGCAAAGGAATTACCCCTGGTATGAGCAAAGACTGGTGGATGAAGGGATAGGGAGCAGCCCTGAGGAGGACTTCAGGGTACTGGAGGGTGAAAGGATGGACGTGACCCAGCAGTGTGAGCTTGCAGCCCAGAAACCCAACTGCACCCTGAGCTCCATCAAAAGATTTATATTTCTCACATGAATGCAAGTACAACGCTACCTAGGAAAGCAAACTGTGACAGCATCTACCTCCACCCATCTCCTTTCTGCCCTAGACACTGAGCCCTGCAGATCCTTTTCCTGTCACCGGCTGCTTGCTCCTTGAAATGTAGGCTGAATGCTCTCCATGGGAACAAAAGGACATTTTACACCTTACGATAAGGGGAATTATATACCTGAAATGGAAGCTTGGTTTTTAATGAAATTCACGAATTCAGACACATGGATTTTCTAATAATCAGTATAACACTCAGAAAAGGTCTCACTTCTCCGTTTGGAGATTTGATGATTTTAAGAAAGGCTTATCTGAAAGACACATCATCAAATTGGTAGGAGAACCCAACCTTCCTGTCCAAAATGTCACTTAATGAGGGTTCAATTAAGATTTAAAATACTCCTGTAAATGAAGGAAGATAGGAAAAATGAATTTCTGCTTAGGAGTATTTTATTCCTTGTCTGCCCACAGCAGTACTGTGCATAACTAGTTGAATTTCTGTCGCAGTATTGGCTCGGCAACAGCGGAGAATATATAGCAATTTACTTCTTAAATGGTTAAAAATGTCAGGATCTAGCACTTCAAAGGCACTTTGACTACAATGGAAAAAATTTACTTTGTAAAATCTTAGAAAGCTCAAATTGGCAATGTCTCTTTAATTGGCTTTAAAACATTTAATAAAAGTTTTATGATACAATCCTACCCTACAGCCACCATTAATCCCATATGGCTGTGAGAGATACCACGCATCCTACAAAAGCTGGAAGAGAACATTCTGTTTTGTTTCCCATCTATTAGTGTTTACTAAACCAATTACAGGAGATTTAAAAAATCGTCTCAGAAAAAGAAGCTGCTGCAAGCTCCCTTTCTTGTTATGACAGGCAGTCCCATGACTTATTCTGGGTTCTAGCCCCAGCTCTGCCCTGACAGTTCTTCCAGTCTTATGCAAACAAGGAATTGTTCACTTCTTTCTATTTCCTAATCCCAAACTGGATCACCACCATTTGACTTGCAGAGATGCTACACAATGCCTTGGAGAGATGAGGTTAACATTATGTTGCCTCATTGCACAAGATGACAAAAGGCAAGGAAAAGTGGTAGGGCAAAAGGATGAGGCTTTCATAAAATGTAGATATTTGGGCACAGCCTTGAGTAGACCTTACTACGAAGTTTCAAAAGCAAGGTAGGAGGGAAGGTGACATGGAAGTGATGGGCTGGTAGAGCTTGGCAGAATATGATAAGCACATCTCACAACACATCAGAAGATTTCTCAATCTGCCAAAGTACGTACGAACATCAAAAATTCAGTGGCAATTTGGGAAAAGAAAAGAAGATGAAAAAAAAAAAATTCTGTCTGCAAAGCAGACAAAAGAAACGGCCACTGTAAAACTGAGAGCCTACTGAGAGGAAAAATGCACCCTGTGGTCTGTGTGCAGCACCTTGGTACTAAATGTGGAATGAAGAGCTGCACACAGCTGTAAATCCCACCAGCCCTGATATAACCTCTGCTCATAAAGCACGGGTGCTCAAGAGGGGCTTCACATTCTTTGGCAGCACCACTCTGCTCCCACCAGCACTGCCCTCATCCGGGCTGCCAGTTCTGGGACAAGGACTAACTCACACAAAGATGAGCTTATCTGGCCTTTTAAAACACTCTGGCACAATTAAAAAAGCATGCAGGCAGGCTAAAACACATCAATGTGATGTTTTAAAGCCTACTCTTCTAAATTCCCTGTTCCTTTTGACACAGAGCATTGCCCACTAGCAGGTGGCACCAGCAAAACCCACAATACCATCTGTTTTTAAAGCATCCACAGGAAATACCTGCAAGCAAAGAAGCCAACAGGAGGTCAGACTTCACCTGTGGGGCTCTCTTTAAAAGCTAATAGTTTCCTCCTCCTGACATTGGCTCCTGCCCAACTGAGATGTACTTCAAAGGGAGAGATTCCCCAGTAGGGACTCGAAGCTGGAAGTGCTGTGACCAAAGGGGACTGGCCACTTTGGGACCCTCATCTCCAAGCCTGTGTTGCTTTCATTCTTTTGAACAGTAAAAGATACTGAAAAGAGACTGCAAGTGCCTGCTCCCTGTTATTTCATCTTGCAGCCAGTTGACATGTGGTGTGCTGTAAGAAAATTACGTGTGTTTTTCATGCTGTCCCGACTGCAAGGAGGTGCTGGTGCAGCCTTGCTGCAATTAGTCACTTGTGTCTGCTTGTTGCTGGAGGCAAGGAAAGAAACAATGTGCCAGTGAGGCTCCTAAAGCAGGTAACATGGAAAACAGCTGTTTACCCAGTGCAAGGAAGTAAAATGATCATTCATCAGAGCTGAACTAAGAACGCCTGTACAGCCCTGAGATGGACCCAAGGGAGCTGAGCGAGGTTACATGTCAAGTAATCATGGGAGTTGGCAGGAATAGTGGTGGTGCACTGAGGTGAACCCCTGACCAAGCTCTGCATTAAAAAGAGGCAAGAGAAATCTCACATTTTTGGAACATGCCAAGATCTGGTGATGAGTCTAACTCTGTCCCAAGAGCCTGATTCGAAGTAAGGGACTCTTAAGTGACTCTCTCCCCCTGAATCAGGAGTTAAAAACGCCCCAAACCTCAAACTCTCAAAACACCTTAGTTGCATGATACAGGCAGTATCCTCCCACAGCAGCTATCCCTATTCTGGGTGAGGAAGAGTGGTGACACAGAGGGAGCCACCACTGCTCCCTCGGGATGCAGGAGGGACTGTGAATGCACAATCAGCTCTTCCCAAGCTGCCTTTCCTGCCACAGCTCACTCAGCCCTGGGTGCAACACGCAGGGTATCTCCCACCAGCATCAGGTGAATGGCATGCTGGAAATCATCAAGACGGGGCTTAGATTTGCAGGATGCCAAAGGAAAGGGGTTTCTACTGGACAGGATCGAATAGCAGGCCACACTAACTGAGGTGAGGTATGAGGACACTTACTCAGGGCCAAAGGTTAATGCCTCCCCACATGACAAGGGTCGGTATCTGAGGAATCCAGAGGCCACCATGCAGCTACTGACCTTTGGCTGGGGATCTGAGAGGCAGCGCTCAGCAGCTCCCAGGTTGGTCACGTGCCAGAGCAGACAGTCAGGAGCAAAAACTAAGACACTGTTGCTAGAAGAAAGTGATAAATCAGTAAACAGAGTGTCAGGGGGAGGAAATAAAGCTGGCTTCTGGCTCAGTTTGCTGCTAACACCAAACTTGAGCATGAAGACAGTGCCCAAAAGGGAGCAAGCTCATGAGACAGTGCCTGTATAAATGACACTGTTAAAGGACTAGAGCATTACCTTTCCAAAGGATTAGGAGGATTACTCAGCTTTTTCAAACTGAGCATCTCTTTCCCTTTACCAGCAGTTTCTGATCCTCCAAAGGAGTTCCTCATCCTCCACAGGGATTTTCAGCCCATAAATAACACTCCCTGGATGCTAATGGAGCAACCCAAGCTCCTGAAGCAGACACCAAAAGGGAAAAGGGTGCATTTTAGGGGTTGTACTGCTAGTGCTGGCCCCTCTCCTGCTGTGCCACAGGAAACATGGTGGTGGTGTATAAACAGCCTGGCTAATTTGGCTCTTGTGTTGTGAGATTTTGCTTCCTCTGCTGTCTGTGTGGCTGCTGCTTCTGGTACAGCATCCACCACAGCTTCATCCACTGACTAGAACCCAAACCAGAGTGGGGTTAAACTGCTGAGCAAGCTCTGGCTATTTGCACAGCCACCCCCGCTGGAGTAGCACCCCACAGCACCCAGCACAAGGGCTGTGGCAGTGGCATTCCAGGGGATGCCACAGCCTGGGGCCCTGCACCTGTCCCAAGGTGGCTTGGGGACAGAGATGGACCGGGATGGCCACAGGAGGCTGGTCCCTGGGGAAGCCCCTGTGCCTTGGTGCAGCATGAGCACATCCCCACAGCCACAGGAGTGGTGGGAGCATAATCTGGAGCAGCTGCTGGCATTCTTCTTGTACCCCAGGAGCGATCAAAGGCTTGCAGTGGCTTCACTTTTCCAGTGTTACCAGAAGCAATGGAACAGCATCAAGGATACATCGGAATTTCCTTTTTATCACAGCTGTAGCCACAGAGCATTTATAGGAAGCAGAAGGGATAAGTGACCCAGCCATCAAGTATTTTCCTAAATCTCTCCACAGGCACAAGTGGTGGGCACATTTTCTCCCTGTCCTCATGATCTCCTTAGGGATCCAGCAGAAGTGCTGTACCAGTGCTGGAAAAGTCAGGCCAGGTGAGGTCTTTGGAGGACAGCTACTGCTTTGTAGGACTTGCAGTGAAGAGTTTCACTAAAAGTGTACATGTATCATATTCCCATCACTGCCAAGCTGCAAGTCTAGAAAGTTTGAAAGCAATCTTTGGTCTTTCAAAGAAGAATTTACCAAGAACTAGTCCTTAGCAGACACAGAAGTTATTGGAATAAAAAAAGAACATGTTACTTAAGTGTTTCATTGTTTGCCAAGTAGCTTAGATGCACCAGTGGGAGCTAGGAAAAAAAGGTGCTTGCATAAAAACTGCTAGGAATGCCCATTACATCACACTTCCCAACAAAGCCCAGGCTGTTATCCTGGCAGTGATTAGGCTCATTGTGCAACAAACATCACCAAAGGGAAAAGATCACAAATGCTTCCATATGAGGAATCCCTTGGTCACTAAATGAAGGAATCATGCAGGCAGTGTAAGGTACCACTCATCAAGTGCCCTCAAGAAGTATATTGGTGTATATGTGATGATTATTGTGATAATTTGTGAAAATACAAGTGTTTTTTAAACCAGAGAAGTGTTCTCCAGGTCAGCTTATATCATTTGTGGCAGGAGTAGCAAGAACTAAAAAAGCAATCTCACTTCATGTATAGGCCCTCTACTAAACATACACAGACCTTATTTCTTAGAGTTTAAAAATGAAGCTAGAAGTTTCCCTTTATAAGTATTATTACTGGTAATGGCAAAGTAGAAAATAAATATTAGTCTTGATACATGCTACCAAAATCTCTAAGCTAAATAGTTGAAAATACATCAGTAGATATTCCACATGCAGGACAGACACATGCTATTTTATGTGAGTTATTAAAGGACTAGGCTGAAAATATGCAGACTTTAAGACCGTGTTTTAAGAAATTTTAACTAAAAACACATGCAGAGTATGCATTCTAGCAGATAATTACACAGAGTGGAGCACGACTCATAGAGAAAATAGAAACTATAGCAATATAGACTTTTTATCAAACAAATACAAGTATCATAAAAGTACTTTCAACTTTCCTTTTTAAAAAAAGTTCATTTTTAGGCACTACAAGTCACCTACCTCTAGAATCTCACTGAACTAATCTACAATGTGTAACACACCTAGATCAAGAAGATTCAGGAGAATTCTGTTTTCAACATGTTCTCTTGTCCAAAACAAGTTAAAAAAAAAGGGGGGGGGGGGGGGCAAACCTTGAATGTCCAAACAAATATGAAATCTGAATGATGACAAGGCCAGTCCTTCTCAATCAATGACTTTCTCCTTCCTTCCAAGAACTGGGGATTCTATATTTAAAGGCTTCACACATTTTCTCCTGTTCCCAGGGTACTTAGCAATTTGAGATAAAATGAGTAAAAAGGTGACCTCTTTACTTTAAAAGATCCTTTACCAGTTTTGCCCAGGTAAGGAGGCCGTTAAGTACTTTCTTTACCTGAGATTTCAGCAAGTTTTTAACAGCAAGAATCCTCAAATGTGTGCCCCACTTTTCCTGCAAAAAAACCTTAGATCTAATTTTTCTTTTTATTTTTTTAATCTACTTTATTTTTGTGGAGATTCAGGGGGTGGGGATCAGAACACATATAAGATGTTGCTTTTGAAATCCCTGCTCTTTACTTAGGTCTGAGATGACTAATGCAATTCTAAAATCTTGCACCATCAAGACATGAATCACAAACCTACCTTAGTTGCTTCTGAAGGTGTTTTTGTGTGATTTAAGAGCTTCAGTAGAGAAGGCAAACTTGTGTTGATAGGATGGCAGCACTCATTACTTGCTAGTCGGGCCAGGCTGAAACTTCATTGTTTTTGTTTCCTAGAGAAAGAACTGAGATCACATCTGCATTTTATAAAAGCTCCTGAGTTGTTACTGATCGACAACAACCAGCAGCCAACAACCAGCTTTGCCTCGAGAAACTTACATTGTTTTGCAGAGTTGCTAGATACGGTGTCCTCATAAAAAGTCTGGTTAAATCATTTATGCTCTAAATTTGAGAGGTGCGCTTCCCTGAACAGCTAACAGAAATTATTACTAACAAGAATTACATGTGACAGGCTCCAGGCTCCATTATTTGGCTTCCTTTGTTCTTTAAAGGATATTAATTATCTGAAAACCTGCTAGTATTTCTAGCTTCCATGAAATAAGCTTTTTTTTCAGTTAGTAACTTGGACATAAAGGGGGAAAAAAAATGCATTTTCCTATGTTTCCTGGGGTTTCATATAAAATCTGCAAAGGCACTGGAACAATAGGGTAGGGAGATAGAGCAGCTATGGGACTTTAAAAGTCTCATGTGTAAGAGGTGTTCACACTATTGGCTGTCAGCTAAGGTGCAGGAGTAGAGGGAAGGACTTGTAAAACCCTCTGCCTCTCTCCAATTTCTGGAGCAAGCACACTGGCTAGTTTTGTAAGGACCAGTCTAGCAGTGAAGCTGGACAGGAGGCAACTTTTGCCTGTTACCCTGATGGGTGCTGGGGGCTTGTGCCTGTGGCAGGGCAGGAGTGCCTGGTGTGGTGGCTTGCCTCGCCAGTGATGGACCCCTTTGCCTGCCTGTTCCTAGAAGCACAAGTCCTTCTCCTGCCCAAGCTCCCCGTTCTGTGAATTATGGCAAGTCCATCAATCCTTCTTTCACAGTTGTTGTTGAAGGCTATCACATATCAGGCTCGTGTACTCCTGCCAGAGAGGCTCCTTGCACTTGCTCTTCTCCTCAGGACAGGCACCGCAGACACAGCCGTGCTTTGCTTAGCTCGGGATCACGCGCCGCTCCGGGCACACGCTGCTCTCTTGCCAGAGCACATGAGTAAACTGGATGTGCTCCGAGCCCAAAGGAAATGAGCCAAAACTGTGCCTTAAAACTCCCCAAAAAGATGCTGGATTGAGAGCAATTAGGGAAAAGCAGGTTGTGGAGTGGACTTGGAGCATAGAAGTTAAGGGATAGGAATCAGCTGCTGGGCAGAGCAGAGCCTCTTCACGGAATGCTAGTACGGGGAAAGTAAGGAGGTCTCTGAATGTCCACATCAGACTCTTCTCTACTCACCCCATTTCCATCTCTCCATGTGTTTGCTCCTCTGTTGGAAATACAACGGAATGATGGCTATAGCTTAGACATGCAGCTGGCATCGACTTGTTCTCCTACGGAGTGTGGTTGGCACAGAGAGGAGAGATCAGAGCTGCTCCTGTAGCGAGAAAGTGATAATCAGCTTCACAGGAACAACAGGGGAGCATGGAGGTGGTCACTGGCTTTCCTTCCTCCTGTGGCTGCAGCTACCCACAGCTGCCAGCACCAGGGTCTAGCAGGATGAGCCTGCCCACAGTAACTACAGCCAGGCTGCAGTCTGCCTCAGCTTCCCCACCTGGAGATGGACCCCAGCCACCTTAGAGGCAGCTCTTTGCACTGTGCTGTCCATGTAAAGCACAGGCTCTCACAAAACCTCAGTCACACTCTGTCCACTTTCCAAGGAGCATTTTACACACACCACATTTGCCCTGCAGGACATCCTAACCAGAAATTTTTGGGTTGGGATCTAGTTGGCTTGCACTTAGTCCTGAACTTTTTGGAACATGCCTAAATGTGGATGTGGCACTTTTCCCATCTTCTCAGGAGACCCTTGCAGGTATCTAGCCAGTAACCCTAAAAGGGTCTTGTGGTAGGGTATCCTCCAGGTAGGTTCCCAGCCCTAGCAGCAACTAACCCTTTCCCTGAATGCAAACTAGTCCACACCTATTGATTTCAAGAACTGCAGAGATAACTTATCATGATGGATCCATTAACCCCTCTTGGAATTGCATAACCTGATGAACTATTACCATGCACAGAAAGCCAAGCAGGGTATTAGAGGAGATAAAATAAACTGCCAGGCAAAGACCATTGTTATGGCTCAGGAATAATGTTCCCTGGAGGGCTTAATTACAGGTTGATCTAGGAAGGCATAAAAGACCATGCACTTCCAGAGCAAATGGGTAGAACTCAGCATAGATGTCACAAAGCAGGTGGCTCAGAGTGGTGTAAAAGCATGGCCCCCAGTGTTTTATGAGGACCAGAAAAGACAGTAAGAGCTGTGTGATGAATTTTATAAAGGATATTGTCTCCTTCTGGGCTATCAGCATTAGGAAATACATTTTTTACACTGTGGAGCAGAACCAGACCGTGAGGAACTTGAGTTCATTCACTGTAATTTGGGACTCACACTGAGGCAGAGAAATTACTTACCAGTCTGGGATTTCCTTCCTTCCCTCCTTGCCTCTACGGTAGTTGGTTTCAACCACTGGAATGGAGAGGTGGAAATTGTTTTACACCTCTGTGGGGAAATTTCCAAGACCTGCCGCCCCAAACCACGGGAAGCCGGTGCCCTGCTGCCGGCAGCTCCGGGTCGGGCAGCCCGCGAGGGCTCCCTGGCCACTGGGCAGCAACGCCCAAGCCGCTCAAGGTGCTGGTGGCCCACGGGCCCTCCTTGGGCTAGCACGGAGGAGCCCTTCCCGTGCGCGCAGCCCCCGCCGGAGCCCCCCGCGGGGGTCGCGGCGGGGCCGTCCCC
>VZRH01000166.1:132912-185039 GCA_013397555.1 Urocynchramus pylzowi | reverse complement strand
AGGCCCCGCGCCGCCGGCGGGGGCAGGTGCCGGCTGCGCTCGCCGCAGCCCCCCGAGCCGCGGCTACCCTCCTCCTTTCCTCCCGTCCCGGCTACTTCTCTCTTTGCTCCTTTCCCCGTGCGAAGTTAAAGACCCGGCTCTACCATGAGCAGTGCGGGCAGCGCGCGGCCCGCAGATGAGGAAAAGGTGGGAAGAAATAAGAAAAAAATCCCGCCCAGCTTGCGGTGTGCTGCAGCTGCCACTGTCGCCCACCGCCCCGCGCCGCTGGGCGCACGGGCAGGGCCGGGGGGACCTGGAGTCGGGACGGTGCAGTGCAATGCCCGGGTCGGGAAAGGATGGGACCCCCGGCCGGGCGGCCGGGAGCCCTCGATCCCCAGAGCCAGGCGGGACGGTGCCATCAGCTCCCCTGCCTAGCCCCCTGCGCCGAGCCTAGGTAGGATGAGGGATTTCGGACCGCCCTGCAGCTGCCCCCGATACTTTCTAAGTAATGTTCCTGAAACAAAGACCCAAATTCCTGCATCCTGATTCCTGCGGCTCCCACAGCTGACTGCCAGCGGCCAAACCACTCTCAAATATTCTGCATCCTTCGGTTTTGCGCCGGGCAGGCATCCCGTCTGACCGTGCCGGTCGGCTGCAGCCGTGGAGGATGGGGAAGCACACCTGATGCTTCTTACCTCTGCGGACCTGGGAGCGCAAAGGCAATTCAGTAGCCACTGCCTTTTAAAGCTGTTCTAAACTGCCTGATCTTTCATCAGTTCTCTTTTTTGTTTGTTTGAAGAGTTGGAAAAGAGGTATCGTGGCCAGAACCTTTCTTGTGTAATAGCTGCGATGCAATGTGTGTGTATGACTCCACACATCACAAGCTATTTAAAAGTACCTTTGTAAAGAAAACTCTTGATTAAAGCCATTTACCGACCACTAAAATGTACCAGGGTGCATTAATAAAGGTGTTGAATTTTCAACAAACACTACTGCAGGCAATGCATGAGTGATGCAGAAGGGGTGTAAGACGTCCCCAGGACTGCAGATCTCACTGGTTAACGATGCTGGTTTACATGGGGAGAATCAATAGGAATTCATGGCTTCAGAGCCTGGGCATCGTCCCCCACATCTCTAAACTTCCAGGAGATATTTTCAGCTAGTGCATTCTTTGAATAATGGTTAGTGAAACAAAATTAAGCTCTCTAACAGGAGTTTTTGATGTAGTAAAGCAGAATGTTGCATAATTCAGCGTCAAAATAGCTCTGAGTGAACTTGAAGCATCTTTTTCCAGACGTGTACATCATGCCCCCAACCCTCAAGCTGCAATTTTTGCCCTAGTTTTAATTTTAAAAAATGCAGCTGCCAGCACAAGAGCTCCTACCCTGCTGCACTTCCCGCCTGCCGCCGGGAAAAGCCGTGGCCCAATACGGTGGCTCCCAATAGGGAGCACAGAGTGGCAAGTAACCTGGCGGAGCTGAGAGGGGAGCTGGATGGAATTCCCCTTACGGAGGCAGCTTCTCGGCACTGCCGTTACCCTGCTAAGAATTCATTCTACGGGAATTCAGCTGTCCCAAAATCAACAGAGCAATAGATCTGCTTCTTCTCCCCCCGTCCTGCAAAATCCTGACAGTTCCTTCCTCTGCCCTCCCGTGGTTCGAGGTGTACGCCGAGCCTTTGCATGGAGCTCAATGAGCCAAAATGAATCATTTTTAGGTAGGGCTGGTTTTCAGCCGAATCAGCCTCAGGTAGTGGCATTTTGCTTTTCTCATATACGTCCTTTGTTTTCTTCTAACAGAAGGTAGGGAGGACAGGATAACGCAGGCAGGGCAGGCATTGCTACGGCAACTCAAATTTGGAGCAAAGGAAGCCGCTGTGTAACTGTACCCTCAGTGGGGATGGGTGCACATATACAACCACCCTTTCTCCTTCCCCCTGCCTTTGTAGGAGTTTGATTTTCTGAGCTTTCTCCTTCTACACGATAAACACGTTAGAAAGTTACGGGTGGGAGGAGGAGCCGAGAAGAGGTAGAGAAAATAGCAGTGATAAGGCACTTGCCACAGTCTCATTTTCACAGAAGACCAGGTGAAACAATGTGTGTTTATCTGGCGGAGCTGGGCTGGGGCTTTACGCTAGGATTAGGACTGCTATTTGAGTCGAAGAACTTGTCACAGAGAGCAGCTGGGGAAACGCAGCGGCAGCAGCGTGCTGTGGGATTTGTTGCAGAATTGTGCTGCTGGTCGGTGATGGGGCAGGATGTTTAAATAGGTCACGGCTTAAAATTTGCCCGCTTCAAAAAGGCTGCTTTGCTGATAAGGGGGGGTGGGGAGAGGGGGTTTCTGTCAACTCCTTGCTGCGGCAGCGGAGTGTTGCTTGGCTGGGACAAGCTGCTTTGCCGAGAGCTGACTTGTGCCCGTTGCAACTTCCAACGGGATGCCTGGCGAGGTGTCTGTCCTGTTCCTCCTGCCTCAACAGCTGAAAGGCTTTGTGGCAACCCAGGACCGTTTCAAGGCTTATCTTGAGGAGTGAGGCTATAAACTAGCGCTGACACGTTTCCCTTAAAATGCTTAGCTGTAGCCTTTTGTGGCTGAATTGCTTAAGAAGCAGCATCTGAGCCTCCAGTGGTGGGGGCAGGCAGCTCAGGTGGTAGCGACAGCTCAAGCCAGCCCCAGCACTCTATTTCTGCTCATGAGTCAGATCCCAGCAACTTCTAGCTATTTCGTGCTTTGATATAAAATACAGAGCCATTCATTTGTCAGATTATTCATCTTGCTCTTGGAGGCAGGTTTTTGATTTTATGCTAGTTTGTTTTGATTTTTTTTTTCCCCCAAAGGTTATTCACCCTGGCACCTCCATGTCAGAGCAGTTTGTCCAAAACAAATCTGTTTTCTTAGTGTCAGGCTGTAGCCCAGTAGCTCGTAATGAGCCCGGAGTGTTCTTCCTGAAGTGCAGGAATGTGCTTGCTGGTAAAGCCAACCAGGCAGATCTAGTTAGCCATGGAACAGGGAAATCTGCTTCTCCGGCAGTCGGTTAGAAGAAAACAAAGGCAGGAGGCCAGCTTTCACGTTTCAGGCTTTGTCTGCATAAACTGAACAGCAGTGCCTTCAAAACTGAAATGTGTCAGCAGCTTGCCTTGCTCATCTTAAATAACTTAATTGTTCTCCCAAAGACAACTTTGGGAGATAAGTCATGCTTCTCTGGTTGTGAAATACTCAACAAAAAATACATCTATTGACAGAAAGTCCCCCTGTACAAGTTTACTGACTCAAAGTAGTACATCACTCAATAGGAGCAGAGCTGGACCACTGTGGAAAAGGTCTGTTTGATAATCAGACTCATTTTAATTGAATGCTCATTCCCCCTAGATGTAAGAGAGCTTTTCTTCTGACTGGGTAGAGGTTGGGATGACAATTCAGCTAATTCTTTGAGGCTGAAAAGTGTAATGTTGGGGGTTTCTTTTTGCTTTACTCTCCTACCACAGCAAGAAAGTACAATGAATCTATTGGCTATCAGTTCATCTGCTAACAGGAAGGAGTCTTCACTGGGTCACAGAATAGAATTAGTCATAAACTTGGGTTATTTGTCAAGAGAAACACACACATAAATTTTTTTACAGGTTTAATTCATGTTTCCTGTCCTTATTTGAAAACAAAGGAATGTAATAATTGCATAACTATTAAGCTTAATTTTCTTTCGCAGGCAGATTTCAGTGTGTTGAAGCCGGTTTTGCATTCTCCTTCATGCAAGGAAGGAAATGTATGATTTGTATTAGATTCTTGCCTACATAAAAAAAAATTAGGCTGTTTATTCTTCCAAGGATGGACACAAGTGAAAAAGTGGAAATCTCAGTCACTGACTCCTTCCCCTGTTCTTTCTTCCCTTCCCCAAATATTCCTTGTCCTCATGGGTTTGGGTGGGAACCACAGCGGGAGCTGTGAATCAGGACTACCAATGCACTCCAGACAGCTTTAAAATTTGAGGCCAATTCTACCTCTGTTTGGCTCTGTGGATCCTTCTGGCAAAGCCCTGCGAGTGCAGGAGTGGCTCTGCCAAGGCTCCAGCTGATGCACCGTGTCCAGCTCCCCCTCCCTGAGGGCCCCCAAGCCGTTGACCCAGTTCTCCAGGGCATTAAATAGATGGGTGGGAGGAGGTAGAGGGCCCTGTGCTACAGCAGAACCAGACCAGTCCATGGCAGGGTCCCACCATCTCCCAGCACTGATTCTTAGCTCCCAGCACCGCCCATTGAGTGGTACTGGTACCCATCTGGAAGCAGATGAAGTGTGGGGACGAGCAGTCTTAGAGGGGAAAGGTGCTAAAAACACTCCTAAATCCTGGAAATCCTATGCCTCGTTAAAACTGCACTTATGCCTGCTTCACTTTATAACTCATCCCTGTCAACACAGCTAAGATCATCAGTCCAGTGTCTCCACATAAATACTCGCTGTTTCCCTGGAAGGTCAAGGGGCCTTGGCCACAGCTCCTCTCCTGCCTTCCTGTTTTGACTGAGGGAGGACAGGGCTTGGAGAGAAGGTTGTAGCAACCGCACTGTACACAGGCGCTGCCTCTGAAACATAAGATTGGGCAAAGCGCTCAAGAATAGCACTGGGTGAGGGCTGTTGGCAAGTTGCGACTTAGCTAAAAATGAGGTTCTGAGGTAGCCAAATCCATTCATAAATTGGAAGCAGTTTTGTGGAATAGTTTCAGGCAAAGCAAATGGCAAAGCATTTCATTTTGGGCACTGGCAGTACAAGCTGAGGAATCAAAGAATTATTAAAGCACTTGGAGGTAGCAGTTGACTTTCCCTGAATAGCCCGCTGGTAAGGGAATCCACATGGGCGGTGGGAAACCAGATTCAGTCCTCCTCTCAGCCTCTGGGGATTAAACTCATATCAGACAGCTCAGGGAAATAATGTGATTGTGGGGTAGGAGATAGCTAGAGAGAGGCAAGAAGAAACACGCACAGGCTGGAGCAGGAGGAGCACCCTGCCCATGGGAAAGCGCACTGCCCACCAGCCCCACAGCGCTGGATGCTGAAGAACTTGGTATGGCATCCAGCCAGGAGGAAGAGAGACCCATTTCCCCAAATCTTGAACTACCACAAAGTAACCCTTGTGAGTGCCCAGACAGTCTGGGTTTTGTTTAAGAAGAAATTGCTGGTTTGAATCAGGGGGAGGAAAAGTTCATCCAGGGCTCCCAGATCCAGTCTGAGTGACCAAGTTAAAAAAATCTGGTTTGGATAAGTAAAAACACTGTTTTGGCACTCTGAATTACTTTTTACACCCAAGCTAGAAGCTGAACAGAGTAATTTTTCATTGTACAGGTCTAACAGCCTCTAATGCTCTCATAGGATCGTTTATGCCAAGAAGTTCCTCGCACAAGGATGTGCATGCACAAACTTTTTCAATCACTCTGAACGGTGCTGGCTGCACCACTGCTGCAGGCTACCTGCCTTTGGAGCCATCATAGGCTGCTATTAAGTCAAAAGAGGTAATAAGTTATTTGTCCCCATGATGGGATCTGGATCTCTGAGCTGCAGTAAGGGAGGAATTACACACAACTTAATCCCCCCTGTTTTCCTCCTAGAAAGCCACCACTGGCTTCTGAAACAGGATTGTCTGGAGAGAGCAATGATTTCAGGTGACTTGTAAAGAAAGTCACCTGGCCTGACCCAAAGCTACAAAATCAATCACGTATTGAACATTCCTGGGCGAAGTGACACTCTGCAGACACTGTTGAGCTTAAAGGCTTCAGCTTCTTGATTTCTTACCTGTAAATTTCTCCTACTCTGACTCAGACAACTGTCTTTCTCCTGAGGTAAACTTGGCTTCTGGATTTTTTCTTGAAAGAGATGAGAGAGGCAGTGACAAGAGCAGGAACTGTTCACATCCAAGAGTTCTTACAGCCTTATCTTATTTCCCATGACATGCTATTAAAATAAATATGTAAAGAAAATACCTCCGTCCTTTTAATGTAAATGATTACACATGAATATGTGTTTGAACTCAGCAAGTATTGAGTATGAAGTTAGCTCTCTAATGAAGTGATCTTTATGAACCTACATGAAATTACCAGAGATGTAAGCCAGGGAATTTTTTTTTTCAGAGGTAAAATATTGGGAACCTGATTTGAACAGAGCTGGGGGAATCAGCTGGGATATTTGGTTACAAAATCTCTTATTTATGCCTTGAACTTAAGAAGTAAATAAAATTCCTGAAACAGAATAATTTTTTAAGAAGTTATTGGGTTATACCTCCCAACCAGCATTTCCAAAAGACATTGTGTCCCTTCACATTCCCTTCTGGTAACCACCACTGGCCTTCTCAAGCTCTTTGCTTTTTGAGCAGCAGTATTACTCCATGCAGTACCAGTTCTTCTTGTCTTCAGGGAGCGCTTTGGAGCGGCACAGCCACGGCTGGTCGACACGTAGCAACATGAGGTCTCTCAGGGTTGGGATTTCTGAGGTGTTTCAGAGGGTAGCCTCATGCTCCCTCCATCTCTGAGGATATCCTAAAATCATACGTCCAAGTGGAGATTTGTACACTTGAGGGGTGAAGGGAAGGAGACACATTACTGCAGCCCAGAAAGACAACAGTGCCTGATCTGCTACATGTCCTGGAGGGCTCTTTGCCTGCCTGTTAGTAAACTCTTAGCCTAGCCTTCACACTGAACAATATTTATCCTGAAACCCAATATCTGTAGCCAGATCGCTCACGGAGTCGTGACTCAGTTAGTTTCGTGCTTGAAGGACTAAGCCATACTGAGGCAATTCTGCTTGCACAGACTGCAGATGGCATGCCTTTCCTTCAGTGGCTGGTATCCTGGTGTTGAGTGATGCCCTCACTGATTAATTGCTCAGATTTTATTCCTTAACTAAGCCAGTTACTGGCAAGACCCAGTTGCCAAGAGCAGATAAAGGCAGGATTCTTGATATTTGGTGCCCAGATGCCTTGAGGTATCTCACTCATGAGATACCTGATGCACTGGGCATCAGCTTTTAACAGGCAACAGACCAACTTGACTCTTGGGCAAGAGCTTGTGTGAGGAGTCAAGAAGCTGCAGTGATTGGGCTCTAGTATTGCCTTAATTCATCCCTGCTGTTTGCTACAGAGGTGGCAAATATTCCAGGGAATAAGTGGTTTCACACATGAAAGAGTGCTTTCACAGATCAAGCTCCTTATAACAAAGAGGTGAGGTTATACACCAGAAAGTTAAACTAAATCAGAAGGGTCTCAGAACAAGTTCTGATTTCATCAATGACTTTTGCTAAAAGCTAACTGTTGTGTGACACATTTTAAAATTCCCTTTCTTATATTCTCAAGTGGCAGGTTTACTACCTATGATTTATCTTGCGTTCTCCTTTTTTCCTCAACTGTACAACTTTTCTGTTCTGCCACTGGAGCAGTCTTCCTCCATTTCTTTGTCTTTAACACTTCCTTCTTAATGTTTAGCCTTGACCTCTCCTCCTCTGCCTGCAACCGCCTCTTGATGCCTCAGTTCCTGCTAGCTCCCTGTAATCTTGTGTTATACAATGGAACATTTTTGGCTGGCATAAATGTAAGATTGCATCTTTATCTCATCAAGAAAGGAAACCTAAGTCATATAATTAGAAAAATCAGGTAATTAGAAGAGGTAGATGCTTTTTTCCCTGAAATGTGGCAGACTTTGAAACTCCTAGCTTTTTTATAAGAACAGTACTTAAACCAGATTTTAGATTTGGATTTGATAAAATGACTTACCACACTCTTGTCAACCTGGAGGAAAGACTCTTGTGTGCAACTTTTTTTGAGACACAAACTTTGTTCCTAATACTTTGATTTGCACCAAACCCATGGTTCTAAGACATTGTTGAATTTGCAAAATGCTCTTTTGCCTCCATGTATCATCTTTGATGAAATCTCTCTGGTTCTTCATTTCCATGGAACCTGAAGCTTAACAGAAAACAAATTGATAGTATTACTAATCTCTACTTTGTGCTAATGGCTTCTGTTTCCAGTTGTGGACACAATTGGTGTCTGATCATGTGTAGCAGATTAAAAGCTGTGTTTACTGAAGTGGTCAACATGTAAAATTCCTAATGAGGAAGAGCCCAGCTTTGTAGATGAGTGTGAATGAAAGGCTAACTTTCTAGCTACAAAGTTCATTAACCAAGGGAGGACTTCTGAGCAAAATGGACACAAAATTGCTGGTCCTGGAAAATGATGAATATTTTAGTTTGCTGTAAGGAGCAGATTGTGCCCAGAACAGCTTCTTCCCCTCTCCCCGGCCACCCCAGAATGCCTAAAACAAAAACCCTTCTCCTTAAAATGATAGTAGCTCTAACCTACAATGACACCTCACCTGCCACATGAAAACATCTATGAAAACATCTTCAGACTGCTCTAGGACCAAGAGAAGTATCCCCATGCAGAGCCAAGAATTTGCACTAATGAATCCATTGATAGCCAGATAATTGCCTGGCCTTGTGCAGTGATGCCTGCCTCATCCAACAGAGGGGCTGGCTCTTGCAGCCACCCTGGCACTGTGTCATTTGGCTCCCAAACATGGTACCAACACGTGGAGACTTGGACACAGCAAGAGTGCTCCACAGGAAAATGCTCCTGGAACAAGGGGGCCTTTAGAAGGTGACAATTTTGTCTGGGAGTCAGGACAACTTTTGGGTGGTGGATATCAGGTACCAGCAAGACCCACCAACTACGTGTCTGTCTATGACACAGGGTAGAATCGTGTTTAATCAGTCCAGATCCAAAACTAATAGAGGTTTAATCCAGATAAGCTTTTAGGACAGTAGCACTACTCAAAACCAGTCACCAGGGATTCTTTGAAAAATAACCAAACAGAAAACAGACCTTTTCCATTCCATAGCTGCGTGCTGCAGTGACAAGCACTAGCTGTTTCAATATACCCCTCTTCCAAAAACTACAAAGTTAGCTGTTACCAGTGCAATAATACTAAGCCAAATATTGACACCCAAAAAATAGTACTTTTATTCTTCTCTTTTCCTGTGGCTTTCTAAATATGCTGGGTTTTTTTAAAGCCTGCTCAAAAGCCACAGGGAAAGCCTATCTATCTAAATAAAAGTTAAGATTGTTTTACAGAAGATGAGACAGGGAATCACTGGCATTGTTGAAGAGGGGAAAAACTGAACCCCTACAAGTGAGTAATTGGGATTACCACAACTGAAAGATACGCTTTTTGGCAAGAACATTTAGAGCCCAATTTTCCAGGCAAAGCTCCATTTTTAAAAAGTCTCTGACCGACTCCATACGTTAAATATGGCTGTGCACTCCTATGTGTCCCTGATTCCCCGCAGTTCTCCAAAAAACAATGTAAGCATGTTCTCGCAGCTCATGTGGGCAGCTAACATCTGGATTGTCTCTTTGGTTGACCTAGGAGGCCAGATTTGTCAAAACTTGAAAGCACTGTGCAGAAAATGCCTCTCTAGGCTTCGAAGCCAACTTTTGTTGGTTCAGCTAACTAGGTGGTGGAATTCCCCAAGTTTTACATTTGCCTTTGCAAACACTTCTTCGAACTGGCGCCAGAAACCTCTCCCCTTTAACTCTAGGGAATGAAGCAGAAGAGCTACTGGCAACTTTTTCTTCTCCTTTATTGCACAAGCTGGTGCTTTATCTTCCACTTGTACCTCATGCATCCCTTTGATTGCATTGCTTGTCTGAAGGGTATTTTGATAGCACCCACCCTCCCAGATAGATCCATGCTTTCCAGGGCCAGCCAGCTAGCTGTTGTGTCCTCCAGCTCTTCAGGAAACTTCTCCAGTCCACCTCCCTAGCACTGTACACACAGGGACCTAGGTGTGTACATCATGTTTTTGGTTTGCTTTAATCCTCTAGCCTCCAGCAGAAAGGTATGGCAGCTCTTTAGCTTCACCTTGCCTTAACTGACTTTGTGTCAAGTGAAAAGTTGCAGCGTTCCTAAAACTGAGGATTCTGCAATCAAATGTTAAAAATAACTCCAGCACCCTCTGCCAGCTACAATAATAAAGCTTTCCTGAAGACAGCTTTGGCTAAATCCTAGAATAACAATGTCACAGCAATTCTAGAAATGCTAAATCTGCAGTTATGCAATCTAATTTCTGTTGTATGGACAAACTCCACACTTCAGGCCACTCATAGAGCATCAGGTTAGAGGAGAAAGGCACCCCTTTTCCACCTTCATTCATGGTGTGACAGAGGGCCACAAGTGACACCATTCCTCCCATCTTCTCTGCTCTTATTTGCTGTCCTCCACCTTCCAAGGCAACACAGTGCATGACATAAAGCAAAGTTCTGGACCGGCACAGCAGCCTGTGGCTCTTAGCTGCATTCTCTGCCTCCATTCCCAGCTCTACCTGCTTTTGCAGAGAACCCTTTGCTGGGTTTTGCTTCCTGGATGGTGGCTGCCAATGCTTCCGGGGGATGAAAGCCAGATTTTCTTGTGTACGAGAGAGAGGGATGTGCTGGCGGTTGCATTTTCCAAGAAAGAGGTGTACAGTACAGCTTCTCTTTTACAAGATTAAACAATTCTAAGAATGTACCCTTGTGTGGCTCATATCCTCTGGCTTTGTAAACTCAACCTGTGCTTTCCTGCAGGGCCTTCAGTACACATGCTTTCTATGCTCTGTTCCTAACATCTTAAGCCAATCCTTTTTGCCAGTTTGTCCAGAAAACAGGCAAATGGAAATAAGCAATTGGGCTTCTAGAAACTTGCATAAGAATCTGTGTGTGAGTGCCGAGCCCTGATGAAGGAGGCTCTGAGCCCAGGAATGTACCTACTTTCTCCTTCCTGTATTTAGCTGACTAAGATTCCTAAACAGCGGCTCCACATCCTAAATTACAGGTTTGGACTGGAGCACTTGGCCCATGGCTTGGATATCTTGTGTAATTCTGCTGCAGCTAAACTCAGATTTTTCCAGAAGATGGCCCTGTGTCTCCTGACACTTCAGGCTTTCCCCCCTAGGATCATTATTCCCAGCTAAGAGACTGCAAAGCATTACACTAAACAGGTGAGATGCTCAGGACTAAGGTAAAGGGCTTCTTCCCTGAAGTGCTGCTTCCTCTGCTCTCATCTGCTGCTGATACTGGTGCAACTCTGTAAAGCTGCTCCTGTAAAACAGGGCAGAGCAGAATCTGGGAGCCTGAGTCAGACTGTTTTCCTTTACCGTATGCACTAATAAAGAATGAATGACGATACTGATGTTAAGACATAAAAGCAACGACTAGAGTAGCAGTTCACATGGTTTTGCAAGATTATAATCTACTGCCAATGTGTCTTGTTAGCTTTGTCTTTGGAGATAACCCTCTTAATCAGCTGGAAAGCCAATGGAAATTGCTGACCAGAAAAAGATGCTATAGAAAAAGAAAAAGAATTGGAGGGCAGCTGAACTGTGACACTAAATTACAGTAATAAGTCAGACAACCACTAACACTGCTGAGCAAATACCGTTCTGCTTGAGTGGGAAGAGAAAAACTCATGGGTATGCCTGCACAAAAATATTCTCCTGTGGCTTGGTCACGTGCACTCACGAAAGAAATTGAAGCTGAACCATTTGCTATGGTAGGGAGAATAGTTTTTGACAAAATGGGATGTGACAGAAGGTGTCTGGAATAAACATTAAAAATTAGGGAAGTTTATAGCCTCAGAGGAAAAAGAGAGCAGACCCTTTCAGACAGACAGAACTGATGAAGCACATTGCTTTTTCAGACTCACAGAAAGTGGTAACTGGCCAGTTGGCTACTTCATCTGTGGAGAAGGGGCCAAATTGCTGCTTCCTTTCTTTCAGTGAAGGTGCATATCTGAGTCTGCTCTCCCAGCCCTTCTGTTGGATTTATTTTTCATGGAGCCTGAAGGAAACAGATACCAGTTAAATCTGTCATGCATGATGGTAAATCAGCCGGTTTACAAGCTATTGATTGATAGAGGGAATAATTGTGTCTCTTGTTTCCTTAAAGTTTATGATCTTAAAAATAAAACAGATGCTACTGAAGAAATTTATTCATGATTGAGCAAGTTCTCCTCGTCAACCAAACAGTTATTCTTTTATCATAAAATGTGCGATAAATTTAATATGGTTCTTTGGCACAAATTAGTGACTCTCTGCAAAAGCATTGAAGATAAATATCTGACTTACAGTGCACAAGTGGTTATAAACCTCCTGTTCTAAAAGAAGTCCTTGATCAAAGTAGCATAGTTGCCAGGCACGCTGATTAGAAGCTGAAATATCAATTATGGCGAAGGGTCAAGAACACTTCTTATCTACGCTTAAATAAAAAGTAATAAAGAAGCAGAGATTTGTCTTAAGGCCAAAGCTAGAGAGTCCTGAATTACTACTAACAAAGCACAAAGGTTTATGACACGGAGACATTTCTGTACCTCATCTAATATTTGTACTACTTTAAAAGTGAGCCCTGCTCATTCATGAATGGTGCAAGAATAAAGCCCTGTCTGGAGGGAGCAGGCAGCACAGGCAGCTGCATTTTAGGTATCATACTAAGTGAGTTTAACCTGCAGGAAGGAGGGGGAAGAGGTCTGGGGTTCTGAGTAGAAAAAGGTGGTTGCCCATGGCCAAACAGCCTGGGAGGTGCTGTTCCATCAGCTGCTGTGCTAAGTGGTGCTGACCCTTATACAACATAGACGTATCACAAATTTCTATCTGCACTTAAATAAAAGCTGGTTTTCAGTTGGTAACCTTTGATCTGGTCACTCCTGAAGACCAGTCAAAGATAGAAAACATTGAAACACCTTAGGCTGAGCAGCGAAGTAGAGGGGAAAGATCCAGGTTTGTGCCTTCTCTGATGGAAAGATGGATGAGCAGTGGTGGTTTGAGTCTCCCAACTTTGGTATAGTCTGTCAGGAAACAATGGAATAAGATACGACACCTAAAGCAACACTTCTAAAAAGTGGCAATACCACAACATGACTAGCCTGTGCAACTCATCAGCACAGTTTACCACAGCCCATTACTGCAGGATTTGGAAGGATTAAATATGTGAAATGCCAGAAATGATAGCTTCTCCATTAGAATGAAAATAAACATATGGTATAAAGTTTCCAGACCCACAGATGTCTCAGACCTTCAGCTGGGATGGTTCAATAGAGGCAATATTTTCCAAAAACTACTCCCTAGATTGCTTTGCATTTTTATATGAAGCACCTTAGACCAGAATCTGTCAGAACTAATACACCACATCAGATGAAATGGACTAGTGCAATAAAAACATACATATATAATGTAAACCCATCTCCGGCCATTGGTAATCAAGACCTGATCCAAAAAAAGTTACCCCAAGCCCCTAAAGAATAAGGTTATTCCTTGAGATGGAGAAGTCTTTCAAAAGATTATTTGTACAGATGTAAGTCCCATATAGAAAATTAAGAAATACACGGAAGTTCAGCTCTAACACAAATCAACTGATTCATCCAAAAGCAGATACAGTAACTGCAAGCATTTTCCTCTATTCTACCCTCTTTCCACGTCTGAAACTGTGCTGTTCCCTTACCTGTGAGACTCTACCATTCCTCACCTATTCCTTCTGCTTTTCTTACTGACCAAACTGGCCCTGGTGACTGAGAAAAGAAGCAACCCAATAATCAACATTTCCTTGCCTGGTAGAGTTTAGTTTACAACATTAGGAAACAATAGGAGCTGTGTTTGTGCAATCTCTCAAGAGTGTGAAGAGGGGAAATTCTAGTACTGGGTTCACATCCCATTTTCAGTCTCTTCAATAAATGGAAAAAGTTAAAAAAAAAAAAAAAGAATTTTTTATTTTCAGAATCTAAATTATGGTAATGCATGACTGTCCTCTAAATGCTCTGCTTTCATACACTTGAATGGTAAAAGTCAAACAGGCTGAAGAAATCTAGAAGACACATTGTTTGCAAAATCACATTTCAGAGAGAAAAAACACTGATAACACTTTTGGAAATATACTTGTCTTTCAGATAACTAATAATCACTTAGGCTTGAGCTCCCCAGACCTTTCAGCTGAGCCCTGTTGCTCTGTGCCAGTCAGCCTGAGCTTTGCAACTGCAGCTCCAGCCTTGTGCGGCTCATTGCTGGGGC
This sequence comes from Urocynchramus pylzowi, assembly GCA_013397555.1. NCBI lineage: Eukaryota > Metazoa > Chordata > Aves > Passeriformes > Fringillidae > Urocynchramus > Urocynchramus pylzowi. The sequence goes on along the minus strand of VZRH01000166.1, from coordinate 171,004 downwards.
AGAGGTCTGAGGTTACTGTCATCAGTCACCGCAGGCTTGTAATACTCGTGTCAGAGCTTTCATCCTGATGCCTCTCTCAAATCCTCTCTTGCAGGTTCAGGCAGGGACAAAGCAGAGAACATGTTGGAGGTTGTCACTGCTCCATGCCTCTCACTTCTGTAAAGCTGCCCGGCATGCCCCGAGTGAAAAGTAGCCATTGAGTGTCCCTGAAAAGCCAGTAGCTGCCATGGTCTTCGTTACATCCCACTAACAACCAGGAAAGGGCCCTGCCAGGGGCCGAGCGTGCCTTTGGGAGGCTTCCACAATGAAAGCAGCAAAGCACTGAAACAAGTGATACATTGTCTCCCTCAATTAAGCACACAGTATTGCATCATCACTGCTGTAGATACTCTGGAGTGCCAAATTGTGCCGTTTTGCTTCTAGGCCCTCATTCAGGTCTGTAATAAATCAGGGCGCGTGTGAGCAGCTTTGTATTTTAAGTAACCTTTAGGCACTGCGTGCTGGAGCAGAAAGTTCCTCCTAAGCCCCAACAGAAGTTGGTCCATTTTGTGTCCCTCAGAGTCAGCCAAGATGGGGCACTGAGCAAGCAGGCTGGAATACGGTCCCATTATCCCAGAATGATCTGCCACCAGCCCACAGTTCTGGGACTGAAAGACAGGGATGAAGACATCCCCAGGTGTCTTCAGCACTCCTTCAAAGACTTTTCTTTCATGAACATGGAGGGGAAGACAAATATCCTTAATCATTGAAGCATCCTATAGCAGCTATGGGTTTCACACCTCCTAGTTCAGCAGGTGGTGGAAAAGAAGCTGTTTCTTTCATGACAAACTCTTGGACAGCCAGGCCAGTGGCAGCTGTAAAAGGACATCAAGGAGAGAGAGGAAGGAGAGCTATTGCTGTGGTGAAAAATGGTCCTTCCCAACAACACTTACTGCCAGTCCTGATTATTTTCTTCCCTTGGCATTGTCAAAACCAACAAATTTGACATCCTCTCTTCATACTGCCTCATTTCCAGATGCCTCTGGCATCTGTCTTCTTCACAGGAGAAGCAGTGTGGTCTTGGCCCCGTGCTTGCAGATAGCAAAATCCAACTCTTGCCATTTGTTGTTGACAGAGAGCAGCACAGAAGAGCAGTTTGACTTGCCCTACTGCTGTCTTTCTTAAAGTGAATCAGAAGTCCCTGTTACAGCAGAGCAATGCCCACGGAAAGGATGGGAGAATAGCAGTGCTGCATGCCCTTGGCCACCACCACTTTGAGCTGCTCTCTCATTATAAAAAGCGTAGGAACCATAAGTTGTTTTCAGTACAATTTTAGTGACCAGACAAATAATTTCAGTAACCAGTTTTGTGCTTTTTTGCTTAGTTTGGCCTACATGTAATTTTGCTTGCCACATTGGCTAATGGAAAATATGGAAAATATGACTGTTCTGTAAAAACAAGCTTACTCTGAATTTTGGCAATGATGAGCAAACATAAATGCAGCACACACTACAAAAATGTCACTTATTAGGAGGTTTCTTGGGCTCATCTTAAACTGAAGCAGTAATATATATATAAATATACACTAAAGCAACTACTGTTTCTTAACCACACAGTAAAGCAGCTGTTCAGAACTGGGAATACCAGGAGATAGTCCTGACCTTCAGATTGTGATACCAACAATTGTAAATTGATTTGAGGAGAAAGAAGTCAAATCCAAATTCCTGCACTGTTGAAAGGTCCAAGCTATTCAAAGAGCCTCTGATCAGCAAGTGGTTGATCAGTTCTGCTCAACCAAAAATCATCTTCCCCTTGAGTAAGCAATTTTATCAAATGGGTGTTGTAGGTAAGCCCTTGCTCTCTAGATAAGAAATTCTGAAATTATTTTCATATCAAATGCATTCGATTCTACTTCCTGAAGACACTAATATTTTCTCTTTCATGGAGACAGTGAGACAATTTCTTACTTTGCTGCTTTTTCCCAGTCTAATACCACATGCTCAACAGTTTTGAGAAAAAGTGCACAGCCCTCTCTTATTGAGAAGTTGGAATGTGGTTGTCTGGGAGGTAGGGCATGGTCACTCAGGATGAATTACACCACGAATCCCGTGCATATCTCAGGGACCCTCTAGCACTGAAGGAGAGGTAAGCAGTAGGCTGACACTATGTTCATTCTTTTCCTTCTCCCACCAGACTCCCAAAGGTTCCTGTCTGGAGGCGGTGAAGATTGCCATCGATGCTGGTTACCGCCACATCGACGGGGCCTTTGTCTACTTCAACGAGCATGAAGTGGGACAAGCCATCCGGGAGAAGATTGCTGAAGGGAAGATCAAGCGAGAAGACATATTTTACTGTGGCAAGGTGAGAACCTGCACTCAGATTATTTACACTAAATCCAAGATTTCTGTGAATGGTCTTTCTTAAGAGTGCCAACAGTCAGCATCTGGAATGTTTCCTTCCAGATCCAACATCCTTTATTTTTCTTTCCTAGCATTACCAGAATGCTGCAGATCTTTGTGAACACTAGGTTTGCTGTGAGGCACACGAATCACTGTTCTCTGTTTAAATCTCTGATAGCAGTGGGAACTATGCAACATCCCTTCTGCTTAGTATTGTAGGCACCTGCAAGTTAAGACCACAGCTACGTTCAGCCTAAAGTGCTGCCTAACCTGCTACTGTGCCACACGTTGTGTTGTCACACACAGAGCCCCAGCTGGACAATGATCCTGCAACTGAGCTATTTTCTGTTAGAGCAATTCCCTGCACAGGTTTGCCATGAGGTTGCACAATGAAAGGGGTGGGAGCAAGCACGTGCATGCCAGTGTCTCTGTATGGGAGAACAGCAAGTGCCTACATTGGTACTACTGCCAGAATATTACTCATCAAGCTACACCCTTAGTTACTGTATCATTTGTAATTAAAAAGTTCTAGGATGGTGAATCAACTTACTTGGAGAGAAGATGTCATTACACTTCTGTTCTAGAGCAATGAGGTTGGAGTAATGCATGAGCTACTTTATATATTCAAGTCTTAACTCTGTAACTTGACTCTCTCCTAAAAGAAGGAAATCCTTTGCCAAATGAAGTGTCTGACAGAGGCTGTCACAACTACAATGAATTATCCAGGTATAAGAGAGCTCATTGCACATCACAGAATAAAGACTGACCGTCCAGTTTCTAAGGAAGTTTATGGCCTCAAATAGTCCTTCCTGCAGTGCCTCTTTTAACATATCAGCCTAATATTTTCCCTTTCTCCTTTCCCAAATAAGACGTAATCCACAATTACTCAACAGACTCGCAAATAAACACCACTGTTCCTAGAGTGAAAGATCCCATGGGATGAGAGGCCTGGCTTACTGTGAGCAGTTTAGTGAAGTTCTGTGATCTGGGAAAACTAAGCTTCATATTGGATAGTTTGCAGACCAAGTGGATTTTCAGCAGCTGTAGACCAATTTCCAAGTACAGCAATTTCCAATCTGTAAAATATGCACCTCTTCTCCAAGTTTCCTGCGCGGTTCTACTGATAACAACCTTGCCATTCTGAGAAAAGTCTCACGTTCTCAAATTCTCTGCCTTTATCACGGGAATTTCTCAGTCTCTCATATGCCAAATACATTGATTTGGATCAGTGAAAATATTCTATTTCAACAGTTTTATAATTTCATTACTGCAAATTATCAGTAATATTACAAATAAGACCACCAAGTTGTGCCAAAAGGTTAGAACCAGATGTCCTAACAATTTTGAGTATTTTAACTTTCTCAACTGCTTCCCCTGCAGTTTATTTGCCCATATCAACCTTTAGGCTCTATGAAAGCACATCTCTTGGTAAAATTTCCAAACTTCCTTTATTTATTAAGCCTTTCTGTATCCAGTTGTCTGATCTGATCACCAGATGATTTTTCTAGTGGATAACTAGGAAACTTTTCCTCTACTTAAACATTGAGTCATTTGGAAAACTGCAGGTCCTGCAAGCCACAAGGCAGCAACACACAGAACCATAACAGCCAATGCCTGTGCTCCCAGCCTGCCATGTGTCTGTGAGGTGACACACACATAGATTTCTCTTACAGTTGTGTCCTGTTTGTGCTAAACAAAACGTCATCTGCTCAGGGTGATAGTCCATTATAACATTTCTACAATCTTTACAAGAGTTCCAAGGCAGAAACAGAAAATACTCTGCAACTAATTCAATCCATCACAATCTAGGATTTTCACAGGTTTCACTCAAAGCTCTCACAGCAGCTCTGAACTTCCCAGAAGAAGTGGGAATGGATTTCCCTTGCCTTATGTATCTTTAGTTTAATGCACCTCACAAACTTAGGTAGGTTACAAACTACAGGCAAATCTCAGCCCAGTAGATACTTCAGGCATTGATCAGTAACTGATTGATACGAACTGCTGCATCTTCCAGGAAACATGGTAGATACACAGACCACTCTTGGAAGCACCAGGCACTACAGAAGTTAGTTATGTTTTCTGCCTTACTGACATCAGAAGTACTGGAAATTCCCAAGAGCTTTCAGACTCAAGACCCTCGTGCAGATCTTTGCTGAAGCAAAGATGCTGGGGATGGAAGGCTGATCCATCAGCAGGGACTGACGAGCGCAGCCCTGCTGAGTGGCAGCGTTACTGGAACAGTGACCTGGTGTGATCGCGCTGCATCTGCCAGTTGAAATCATCAGCACTTGCACTTGGCTCTGGCTGCTGGCTGCCTGATCAGGCAGAGCAGCTCAGCATCCAGAAATTTTAGAGGTTTTATATCAACTGCCAACATCTCACTTGGCTTATACAGCAAGACCTTTTTGGTCTCCTCTTTCATCCCAGGATATTTCTTTCATTAAACTAGAAGTAACATTTCCAGGAAATGTGGTGTCCTAAAATGCCAAAGCCAGCTGGCAGCTTTGACTGCTCAAACATGGCTTCTACTTAGGTAGATAATACAATAACTTGTACAAATCATGCAAACAGTTATAAAACTCTCAAGTTTCCATGGCATCGATGTATTGACATAGTACAAATGTTTGCTGTTTGTAAAGGCTGGTTCTTAAGAACATCTGCAGTTTTTAGAGGGAAGTATACTCACAGGCAAATGCTGAGCTCAATAGAGCTGGGCTAGAAAGGGCACTCAGAAAAACTACTTCTAGGCAATATATCTCAGGTTACCAAATTTCTAAAACACAGTGACAACCTGGACATAAAGGGTCTACAAAGTAATTTCCTTACTTAAATACAAGTTAAGCTCATTTTGCATGTAAAATGCTTAAAAACACATAGACCAAAGGTTTTCAGTAAATCCAGTGGAACAACTTAAACTCTTGAGAACAGGACCTTGGTCCCTTACTGTAGTACACCTCAGCCTCTTACCACTGTCTGCTGATCATAAACTCTTCACATCTTGAAGCATACAGCTGAGAAAGGCCTAGTATGAATTTCCAGGTGTTTTGGTTTGTCACCTTAGGGCAGGGTCAGATGTCCTGCTCTCAGTACAGCTTAACATATCCTTGTTTCTGTGGGCAGAGCTGAGCAGATTGTTTCCCTGGGGAATAACTATAACATAGTCTAAAAACAAAACAAGCATCTAAAATAACTTAAAACTTACACAGGCTATGCCCTTTAACACCTATAATCAACCTTTTCTCCCAGAAGTCACAATTCAAGTTTTGTGTCTTTAGAACAAATTTATTCTATACCTTGGCATGCAGTGGCTGTCAGCTTTGGTGGCAGAACTGACTAGACAATGATCATACTAGCAAACAGCAGGTTTTTCCAACCAGCAAAAGTGACAAAAACCTCAATGTGACTCTACACATTCATTTTGTAAGAGAGAAGAGAAGAGAAGAGAAGAGAAGAGAAGAGAAGAGAAGAGAAGAGAAGAGAAGAGAAGAGAAGAGAAGAGAAGAGAAGAGAAGAGAAGAGAAGAGAAGAGAAAAGAAGAGAAGAGAAGAGAAGAGTCCAACTAATTGTGTGCATTCAAATGGCACTTAAAACCTTCTATTGTGTGTTAATTCTGCTGCAGTTAAGATCGACAAAACTCAATCAGTTTACAAAGAGCTCTTGGTTACTAATTACCATGCTCTGGTTTTATTCTTGCAAGAGACTTGCATCAGCAGAGTTCAGACAGAGATAGTGCTGAATACTCACCAGCTGAGCACACTCCATAGCAACCTCGGGGCATAACCCTGAAAGGAAGCATTTTGCATTAAAGAGGTACAGGAGACTGTGCTTTAACTACTCACACCTGCATTACAGTGACTAAACACAAACACATCTTCCCGTGAGGATTGGGGAATAAGAGAAAACTTCCCTAGATCAGGCAGTCTCTCAGGCTCCCTGACCACAGGAGACAACCAGAAGATTCTCTTAGTGCTGGGTGCTTGGCTGTTCAACAGCTAACTCACATGATCCAAGCTTCTGCCTTCAAGCACAAAACTGACCACAGATTCCTTGTGGGAACAAAGTTTTTCAGTGAAAGCATATGCTTGGAAAACAAAAGGAATCTAAGTTCATTGAGCAAGAGTTTGCAATATACTCAGCTCAGAAGAACCTGTTTTGTAATAAAAATACATAATGGCTTTACTGGGTCAACACTTCATTAGTCCTGGGCAAGAATTCCTGTCTTAACCTCTGCATCTGGCTCTGACAGAAGGCAAGGTAAGGCCCTCAGCTCTGCCTTGCAGGGATGGAGACCACGATGTCTTTGCACTCTGCATAATGGGCTCTGTCAGAAGGACAAGAGGGAGGGAGTGTGTGTGTGTTGGGGGTCTTCAGCTGGCTCTCTGTTCCTCCTGGCACCCAAAGAAAGCCTGTGCTTGCCTCCCCAGCTGTGGAATACCTGCCACCCCCCGGAGCTGGTGCGTCCCACGCTGGAGAAAACCCTGAAGATCCTGCAGCTGGACTATGTTGACCTCTACATTATTGAGCTGCCAATGGCTTTCAAGGTAAAAAGAAAAATTGCTTGGAAAAAGTGCATGAACTTAGCTTGAACCAAGGTCTCCCTCTAGTATATTCCTTGCAGCTTCCAGCCCAGGTTGTCAATAGCATTTTGAGCAGATAACATATATATTTTGATATATATATCAAGATACAGATATATATATATATATATACAGATATATATCAAATACATGTATTTCTGTGCACTGCCCACCCAAAGAGAGGAATATATAAGGTGATGTGAGAACAGGCCAGGAGAGATGTTGCTTGGAGTGTTTCTGCTGTAAGGAGAGGTCTCCCAACAGTGGTTGAGCAGTTCCTACTCTGAAAAATTACCATAGCTGAGCAGTACATGTATCTGAATCCCCTCTGAGCCATGAGGAGAGAGTCACTGGAGGAAAGAGCTCAACAGGGACAAAGCTCAGAGGGGGAGAGGAAAAGGTAAAAAGTCACCAAGTTTGGTTTCCTTACTCTGTCCCAAATTGTCTTTGCTGGACAAAGAGTGGTTATGATCTTATCTCTGTAACTGCAGCACTCAGCTTCACTAGATCCCAACTGTTGCCAAACATTGGTTGTCCATCTCTCATTCTTAAATTACCAAGTCTGATATTCCCTCATGCTGCTGGCTCTGGGCAACTTGTAGGCAAAACCTCTGAATGCAGGGAGCTCACATCATAGTTGCATGCCTCCCTCTTTCAAGTCCACAAACTTTCTGCTTTCACAGCTGTTTGTACCTTGCTTTACGATTTTCCTCTACAAGTACATGATATAAAGGCAAATGAAATGAAAAGATTTATACTCAAAACATTCAAGTGGTTTTGAACTAATTAAATCTTTCTTCTGAGAGAGAATAGGGTCAAGCAATTAGTTGGTTAATTGTTTCTGAACAAGATTTGCACTCTAAACTGGCCTCTTTTTGCGAGAAAGGTAGATCTCTGATTATTAAAATAATATTTTGCTGCAGACTCCAAATTACCAGAACTATCAGATAGGAAGCAATTTACCAATGAGGCTATCACATTACACTTGCAGCCCTCTTTTTCTCCCTGAGGAAGCCATATCCTATTAAGACCTGTATAGGAATAACCAGACTCTGATATTAAAATTTTATTTATACAGTCACACGTATGGAATCCTTTTGGGTACATTTCTGAAAATTTCCCACCACTAGCAATTTCCTGTTTCCCTTTTCTTGTGTTTGTATTCTTTAGTAGTTCATTCTCCCACATAGTGAAGGTCATTGTCTCACAATATAAAGATATAGACAGCTGGCTTTAAAGTAATGTACATCTGACTCCCTGAGGCTTGTATCAACAATCTTGAGTAGTTAAAGGAGTAGCAGACCTAGAGATTCATTCATGTTTCTCATGAGAGGAGAAAAAAAAATAAGTCACTTTCTTCCTGAAAAATATACACTTTTCTATGTCAAATACAAAATGAAAAAACCCCATCCTTTTACAGTGGTGACAGGTTTCCTTTCTTTGCTCTCTCTCTCACAAATACACCCATCCTGCCTGTGATGCTTGCCTTTGATGAGGAGCATGCAGGTGTAACTCTACGAAACTCCTACTGCCCCCTAGTCTGCAAGCATTGATGCTTTCCTCCCCAAAAGTCTAGCAAAAGCAATCTCTGGTTGGAAGCAGTGATGTACTTAAGACAGAACTTACAGTGCCACCCTAAAACTAGTAGGAAATATGCCCCTGCAGAGCCCAGCCAGCAATTTGTCACAGGGCTTTCAGGCAGAGCAAGAGGACTATGGTTTCAGAGAGCACCACTCAGCAAAGCCCCACTGCTTTTCAAGAGCTCAAGAATGGTCACCCCGTGGGGTGCAATTATTCACTGACCTCCCAACAACAGCCTGTACCTCCCTGTATTTTTTCCCCACATAGATTCCCCATTCAGGACTTTTGTCCTTCCTGCCTTTTGCCCCCAGCAGCGTTGCTCAGCTCCTCCACCCTAGCAAGGCAGTAACCAGCAAAAACAGGTCTCCTCCGGGCCACCAGGTGCCTTCCCTCAGCCTGGGGAGCTCATACCCCACAAGTATTTTAGGGGATAAAAACCAGCAGGTTTTAGGGTGACTCTTCTGAGATGACTGATTCATCAGTAAGCATCAACTTGTGCATGATCTGTAAATCTGCCCCAAATGAGTGATTCTGTCATCTGACAGGAAAGCAGATATTTTAGTGTTACACTGACTAAACAAGTCTCATGTAAGTAGCTTGTAATTTTAAAAGAATAACTCAAAACAGACCATTGGCATCACTATTTGACATCCTGTTGCCCTTCTGTTTATAGGACAAGCATTCACAGGTTGTTAAAATTGCTTTCTTGAGAAAGCCTGCTTGTCAAAGACCATTTTATGAAAGCAAGGGGATGTGCAGAATTGTCTTCCTGCATGTGTGTTGGTGAGAAAATTATTATAATGGGAGCAGAACTTTTCCTCTCAATGGTTAAGAGCTGCTGGGTTTTAAACTAGCAAGTAAGCTGGCTGGTATCTTTTGGAGTGCCTCCAGACTTCAGACATGACATGATAAGATATGATCCCACATAATGGCAGTGACTGTATGGTGTTGCCACACTAATTTCAGTGCTCATGCAGCAGCATGAAGCATACCTTTCATCTAGTGTAAAACACAAAGCCATCTCCAAGAGAACTGCAAGAGAAGACATCAGCCTTTCTAGGATGACTGGTGTGGTGCAGTTCATGAGAACCCAGAGCTAAAATATGTAACCAACTTCTGAAAGACCTTGTCACCACCCTGTTACCATCAAAACACTGCCTTTCTCTCAGCACTTTATCCATCTGCAGGCAGTTCTTCCATTCAGAAATTCTCTTTCATAGAAAGAATAGCTTGGTAGAGAAAGTTTTGCCTGGAAACTATTGAGCAGAGACAAGTGCACTTCAACACTTTGCAGAGTTCTCTGCAGGTAGGAGGAGGAATTGATCACTGTAGAAATCCACAGTAGTTCACACCACATATCAGTCAAGAGAAGTTAATCTTCAAGCACCATTCATCCTGACTTGGTTTATTTTTAAAACAAAAATGATAAAGGAAAATAGGAGGATGGTAAATTAGCTGATATAATTGCTGCCTATTGACTACTATAAAAAAAATTGTTTCATAGAAGTGAGTGAATTAGAAGTGGGACAGAGTAAAAAGGTCCTGAATTCAGACTCATTTACTAAAATTAAACAAGTCCAACTCTTTAATATGTTGAACTTGCAGTCCTTGGAAACTTTGCTGGGGTATCATGGGATGAATGCTTTGTTCCAAAATACCATGGGGTGGTTTTGCAAATAAAGCTTTTCCACCTCATGTTATGATGGCAAACACTTTGCCTTCTAATAGAAAAAAAATGTACCCAACAGCCACCTACCTTCTTCTAGTCAAGATATTCTCTTTTTCCAGCAAGACAGAGCAACAAAAGTAACAAGTTGTCTTTGTGGAATTCTCGGAGGAAAATCAGCACATTTGGAGGCTTATGCCTGTAACTGAGACCTTGGCCCTCTGAAATCTGAGGCTGTGTTTTCCTTAGGCTCACTTTTCCCATTAAATGCCTTGGATTTGAATTCCAGTGAATTGGGAGGTGATAGTTACTGATCATATTAGTCACAGCTGCATGTTCCCAAGGAGTTACCACGTCAACATCTTGTACCCAGGCCTTTGAAATGTAGCGGTTTGAAGTCAGATCAAATGTCAAACATCACTGAAGGGTTTTTGTTCAAAAAAAAGAAAAACCAAACCCCAGCAAAACACAAAAGTGAAATTGTGATCAGGCACAAGGGAGGGAGGTGTTAATGCATTGCCTGCAACAGCAGTGAAATAACCAGCAAATAAGAGAAAGCTGTGCTTGTGAGATATCAGCTCATAAATCATCTCTGAAGCCTACAGAGTACAGAGATTGGAGAAAAGAGTTTGTAGTGCCCAGAGAATGGTGGATAATGCACTTAAGAGGTTAGCTATGACAATATATAACCCCTTCCTGCCAGTAGTTCCTGGACCCTCCAGCTGTTGGGGAGAATACCAGCTCAGTCCAGCTCCCAAATGCCTAGGACACAAGCAGGAGGTAAGGGAAAGCCCAGAACAAAGAGGAAAGAAGTAGAACAGAATACAGGCTGGTACTCTAACCCAGCCCTTTGGAAGGAGATGAGTCTTTTGGATGCCATAACATAAAGGTCAAAAGTTTACTGAAAAACAAGGCCATCCAGGAACTCCTGAGTGTACTCTCATGTGACAGTTCAGGAGTGTGTCCAAGGACGATCTAGCAGACGAGGATGTGGTAAGCCCAGCATGAATGACCTGCTGAACTTAGGGTGTTTCAGAAAACTACTCAAATTTTTTTTGTTGTTTACTAGTAGAAACAGAGTCTGTGAAAAAAATTTTGCTCTAAGGACTGAAAATTTTTTCTTTAAAGCACAGCAGTATGGTTTTACTTTTCAGCCTGGAGATGCACTCTACCCAAAAGATGAAAATGGAAAATTTATCTACCATGAGACAGACTTATGTGCCACTTGGGAGGTAAGCAAGTACAACATCCATCCATATATGCTTTAAATCCACAAATATTCATTCTCATTTTTACTTGTGGTTTTCATAAACATAACTGAAGCAAATTGCTAGGGCAAATGCATCGAATTTTACTAGCTCCATGGATAAATTTTACTTCTATCCTTAAGCATTCTTTAAGCATGTTTCTTTTTGCTGTCATTTGATTATTTTTATAACAAAACACTGTTGAAACATCAGACATCCACATTCCCTCTTTAAGAGAGTGCACTCTGCATTCACTACTTGAAGCTCTCATCGTTAGGTTTTAACCAATCCTTCCCCTCTATCAGATCTTCACAGAAAGAGAAAGTTGGAATCCTCAGAAGAAACTAGGTAATCTTGAAAAAAATAAAATCTTTTCACTTGCCAGAAAAAACAGATTTTGCCCTAAAGATCACCATAAAAAAGCCCCAAACAATCAACCAAAAAAAACCCTATTAAAAAAAACCAGCCAAAAAACCAACACCTTCCCACTCAAAAAAAAAACAAACAACAAAACCGAAAAACAAAGCCCAAGACCTTGCCATCACTTGCCATTAGAACAAGTTCACTCACTTCTAAATTTACTTATCAGATGGGAACACAAGATTTTTCTGGTAAGAAAACTTGGAGGGAAGTAGCATTTGCCTGAAAGATTGCACCCTAAATTTGTTTGTGATCTGCTCTAGTCCTTTAGGCAGATATCTCACTAAGCCTAATGTCACTTGACTTCAGGATCTTGGGTGAGGAAGAAAGTGAGACTAGCAATCTCCTCACATTTCTGCATCTCAAAGCCATGGACACCTCTTTAGGTTCATGGCCAGAGCTGCTCAGCTCTCCCTCTGCACCAGGCCTGATGAAACAGCATCACTAATCACATCCAGTTCACACCAAGGGAGATAAGAGGTGCTACTACGTGCTCCACTTCAGCTTGCACTGTCCAGATCTGGATTGTCATGTCCCAGTTTAGCTCTACTCGAGGTACACCAGATAAAGATGAAGAATGGTGAAATTCTAAGTGAAATTTTGAAGGGGGAGAGAGCCCAGAGGGGGCCTGAACTTTCCCTTGGCAGCTGAGCCATACACGCTGGCTCTCAGAGGGAAGGGGGACTTTCACATTAGCTGTTTGTCACATTTGAATTTGGCTGATGCAGTTCATTCCCCTCTTTTCACAGAATGGTTGCTCAGATGTAGCTAGCTCTCCCAACACTGCTATATTTTTATCTTTGAGCTGGTGTTTAATGTAAAGGTTATTCTATAGCAGGCCACTCTCTTCAGCTAATAAGCCAAGAGAAAAATAGGTGGTGGGGAGTGCCTGCAAATAGCAGCATTAATCTGAATTAAAACAGCTCAACTCAATCCAGATAATTTCACTCTCTGTGTGGTGCTAGCTGGCAAAAATTAATCCAGATGACTGTATTTGCTGACTTGTCACTGAGTGATAGAAGGCATATGAGGCCAACTAGAGGTCATCAAACATACAGTGCCTCTTACCTCCCTGCTTTCAGCTCCTGTAAGACAGAAAGAATAACAAAACTCAGAAGGCTATCCAGCTCCATGGTGGGGTCTGCTCTGCCTCAAAGAGTCACTGAATTATTTGTGTGCAGAGTTTCGGGCAGCAAAGGGAAAGACTATAAGAAAGGACCCCCTTTCCCCTTAACAACCCAGCAGATGAATCTAACAAAGACCAGGGAACATATTCATATCCAGTATTCATAAGAGTTTCTCAGCTACTAGGATTTGTCTGAAGTGCAAAATATGAATGCTTCTCTCCCATCCACCTTTTTTTTTTTCTGCTTGATACTGTACTGAAGTTTTCTGTGCAGGTTTCGTGATGTGTCTTGCCAGATATTTAGGGGATTTCACTGGATAAAGACTTCATATGAAAAACTGTCTTACAATTAAAAGGAGTGAACTGACTTATCAGGAAAGCAATCTGTTTTGTTCACTTTGCCTTCTCCAGCTTTGAGGCACTGCTAAAGCAGCATAAAGTAAGCAAAACTTTCTAAAAGCAGTTGCCTGGCACTTAAGTATCTCTATCTCAGGTTAAATCTTTCTGCTCTCCAGACAAATTCTACTATCACATGAGGTAAAAAACATGCAAGAGGGCTTGCTCTGGAAAGCAGGTCGACACAGGAATAGAGTTTGGTTTGTCTGGACAGCACCAGCCTTCACGCTACTAGAGCTGTTAGCTCTGCTGCAGCAAAGGGTCTCAATAATGGTCTATCCTCCACCTCTCTCTGAAATGCACGCTCCAAGAAATCAAGCCAACATGTGGGACTCTTCTTGTCTTTGCTTTCTTTGCAGGCTCTGGAGGCATGTAAAGATGCTGGCTTGGCAAAGTCTATTGGAGTATCCAATTTCAACCGCAGGCAACTGGAGATGATCATGAACAAGCCAGGACTTAAGTACAAACCTGTCAGCAACCAGGTATGACTGCAAGCCAAGGGCAGTGCCTGCCACGATGCCACTGCCTTTTGGGGAATGCAAACACACAGAAAAGTGATGTATACTTTGCCACAGATGCTGCCCTCCATAATTCCATTTCTAGCTTGAAAATATTACTCTTCCTATCTAGGCTAAAGATCAATATTGGAAGCCTCTGGAGCAATTGCTTTCCTCAGTTTCTGCTCCAGGACTATAAAACCAGTGCTTCTGTGCCAAAGCTCCATAACAAGATTGAATGCTGAGTCAAATCAGATCTTAGATTTCTGCCATGTACCTTACTTCAAGTCCAAAAATTCCCAAGGAAGCCATTCAGAGCTAACCAGTGCTCAATGAAGCCATGTCTACCTTAGTTGACACCAGCACAACCCTACTGATCCTCAGTCACTCCAGGCTTCTCAAGTGTAAAAGCCATTAGAAGCAACTCCTGAATTTCCCGTACTTGCTCTCTTGCACTTTTCCTATAAGACATTTGTAAGAGATAGAGAAAACTTTCAATTAAAGCAGACTCTTTTACGTGACTGGCCCGAGCCGAACAATTCCGTGAGGATGACAGGCACATCCGAGTTAAATTACAGCAGCGGGGCTCTGACAAGGTGACAAGTGGCAGCAACTCATCTGAGTGCCCAGTACCTTTGGCTCTGGCATTTGGCAGGTCTCTGCATTTCCTAGAAATCTCTGGGAAGCTCTTCTGACTCGTCTGGCACAAATATCCACATTAGCAGTAACAGAGATGAGGCCAGGGATCAACCGGGACCAACTTCCCGCTCCCAGTGCGTGGCCTGGAGGGCTAGAATGGCCATGAGGCAGGGCAAGGAGGCTGGCCACAGCTTTCATTTCTGTGTTTGGCCTGGAGGGAAAGGCTGCCTGCAAGGATAGAAAATTCCAGCACCCTTCCCTGGTATTAACATGCCCAGCGGGTGCAAAATGCAATTGCTGTTTCTGGCGTGCCCCTAAGACTGCACTGAGTATTGCTGATGCTTCCTGGGGTCAAGGAAAACCAGGCAAAAGATTAAGCTCCGCTTAGGGCAGCTGGCCAGCAAGCATAGAAGTGCCAGATAGCTTCAGACTTGCCAGATAGCAACCACTGCAAACAGTGGTTGCTCTGTCACCTTTTAGACATCCATTTCCCAGAGTCTGAGATCACAGCCAGAAAATCCATGCCTGTGAGGGAACAGTGTTTGCAACGTGGGAGGGCAGAGCTCGCAACAAGGTCATAATCTCACCTTTTGAATATCCCCCCCACCTTTCTAACTGGGCCAGCTTATGCCAACACTTCCCTAAAAACAACATCAGATTCATCATCCTGAATGCAAGAGGCAGAGAAATGGAGAGCTGACCCACATGAGATGGGTTGCCTTCTCAGTCTACTTGTCTAGTGAGCTTGCCTCACCTCTATAATCCCCACTTATTGCCACCTTTGCACTGCAGGTCAATTAAAGTTCCCTGCAGCCAAATTATGGTTGTAGATGTTAATCTGCTGTCCACCAAAAAAAAAAAAAAAAATTAAAAAAAAAAAAAACACACGGACNAAAAAAAAAAAAAAATCACCCAGCAATGTACAATTAGAACAGTAGAACAGTAACCACAGACTGTGTTTTTCTAGTCCCTAATTTATACCTATCCTTTCCTGAAAGCATCACCTAGTCTGTAGCTCTCACAAATATTGGGATATCTTCTGCTCCTATGTCTGGTCCTGTTGATTAATCATACTTTCTATGTTACTCTTGCAGGTAGAATGCCATCCCTACTTCACCCAACCCAAACTCCTAGAATTTTGCAGACAACATGACATTGTTATTGTTGGGTACAGCCCATTGGGAACTTCAAGGGATGAATCATGGTAAGTCCCCATGTTACTTTCAAATAGAGGGACAATATCCAGGGAAACATAGTTCTCCACTGCTTGGTCTCCATGCAAAATACTTCTGCCCCCATTTTTTAAAGTGATTTTTGAACCGCAGTGTCTAAATATTACTGTTGTGAGTGTAAACTTTCAACACTTCTGCTGCATGCTGTCATCAAAGAATGCCAGGTGTCTGCATAGGAGGTTGCCTTAGGTCTCCTCTAACAGAAGGCAAGTGTTTGGAACAGGGAATGTGGGAGGCTTAGGTGAGGAAGGAGAAATGAAGTCAACGTTAGGACATCACACAGGAAGCTGCCTTTGACAACCCGCCAACTGAAGAGCCAAAGCTTTTCTCCTGTCTTTCACCCTACTTGTCAAAAGGTGCAGTGTTCTGTCCACAAACAAGTAGATGCCTCTATGTTTTGACATTAAAGATGAGGAGGTTTTTTGTTTTCTTTTTCTTCCCCCTTTTTTTCCAGGGTAAATGTGTCCTCCCCTCCTTTACTGAAGGATCCTCTGCTGAATGCCATTGGCAAGAAGTACAACAAGACTGCGGCACAGATTGCTTTGCGTTTCAACGTCCAGCGAGGGGTGGTGGTGATCCCAAAAAGCTTCAACCCACAACGCATCAGAGAGAATTTCCAGGTAAATTCATAACCTGGTAATACATGGACAAATCCACTTACATTGGCTTAGCCCCCATAGAAGGTAATTTACCCCTTTTTTCTGTAGATATATGTAAGACTTGACCAAGGGCAAACTTTGCCACATTTGATGCATTTTGTCCCCATTACTAAATGGTGACAAGGTATGACAGTAATAGAGTAGTGCACAGAGGAAATGTTGGTGTCTTTTAACCCTCTGGAGCAGCTAAAGCTCCAGCTGGTGCTGTGTCCCAGAGCACCAGCTGCTGTAGTGAGCAGCACAAGCAAGATGAGGTGACTCAGTAGGTCAGCAGCCCAAGGCTGCAGGAGCTTCAGAAGGACCGATTGTTCTGCCCTGTCTTCAGGTATGGGACAGCTCTGCTAGGGAAGGGTTGCTGCACACAAGTGTGACAGAAAAGTTCACAACCATGCCACCAGAAAACATTTGGTTTGACTACCACCCAAGAATAAGATTATTTTGTTCCTGCATCCCTTGCAGCACTCAGTACTCACACTGCTCCCTACTTTCCCTGGAAATACACTGTTTTCAAAGCTGGCAGCTCAGTATTGCTAGACTACCTTCCACTTCTCGCAAAAGAGGTGTAGGCAAATGTGACTGGGCTTATTCATGTCCTCGAGACTCCTGCAAATGCAAGTAAGCATGGGTTTGTGGGAGAGATTCAGGGAGAAGGAGGGATTGTACTTCTGGAATCTGGAACATATGAAGGTTGATTATGACAAGAAATGCTAACGCATTCCTAACATCTCTCCCATTAGATCTTTGACTTCTCCCTCACTGAGAAAGAGATGAAAGAAATTGAAGCCCTGAACAAAAATGTTCGTTACGTGGAACTGTTAATGTAAGTACAGGAGAAATCCTAGATCCTCATAGAGCATTCATGTTCTTTCAGAGAATTAAAACAAAAAAAAAAAAAAAAAACCCACAAACCTAAAAACCACTTCCTTTTAATATTAACTTTTTCATAAACAATCCTATTCTAAAGTATGGTTTAAACATGAGAGACTTTTAATGCAGCCTGAATATGCTCCCAGACCCATTGCAACGATAAGTGTACAATGTTTGCCTGCAGCTCAGGTTCTCAAAGCCCACCAAGTAGAAAGTGAGTGTATCTTGCTATTCCATCTCTCCTCCATCTCCTTAAACTCCTTCTGCTATGTGGGAATGGTGGTCTTGGACACTGATAAGGCATAGCATCACCCCTAGCTAGAAGTGTGGATATTGCAGCTGAAATTCAAATAAAATTGATTTGTACCTTCTTCTAAGATAAACAGAAGAACAAAAAGCTTGTTTGACTGCTAGCACTTCCTAATTATCTCTTCTGAGACCTATCAAGGCTTGGTCTCTTGCTACTTGTCACCTAAAGCTTAGCACCCAATATAGTTCGGCTTCACCTGAAAGCTCAGAGCTAGCCAACAACCCCTCTCTCTCAGAGGATGAGGCTGTTTGTTTATCCTTCAGCTCAAAAGCATCTACAGCTCATGGCCAAACTTTGTTTTCCCCTTTTCAGGGCACTCAATAAGTAGCCAAATGCTAGAGATTAATTTCCATGCATTTCTCTTTTTACCTTAGATTATCTGTGTCCTGCTAAATTGTAGTGTGAGATGAAAAGCATTGATAACAGCATCAATAGCACTCTAAAATGTTGACCATTGCTCAAAAGATACAGGGAAATGTTGCAAAGAAACAAACAAACCACTTACTGTGCTGCATAAATATGATCAAAAATATGCACTAAGTTAAAAGCATCATAATGGAGTTAATTTTTCACATTTAAGCTCAGCCAGGTGCTCTGAAGCTTTAGTTTCTTAAGGCTTAAAATAGCCTTCCATCAATTAGCAGTACTTAGTTCCAGAAGGCTTCTCGCAAATGGCCTAGGAGATTCTTTAGTGTGTTTTGGTATCTGACACAGTCTGGTTTTTATACAGCAAAATTGAGTTAGAGCATCATCTAAATTTTGAAGATTATTTACACAAAATGTAACCTCGGTGCAAACTCAAGAGCCTTTCCCAGAAGCAAAGTTAAAGGCTGCAAATGCCCAGAGGGGAAGAACTTTCTAAGCCACCAATCTAAAATACCAATAAGTTAAATGCTTTGCTCTATTAGACTGAATATGGTCACAGGAGGCCACCAAGGATAAGGGAAACAGGATGCATCGGAGGGGCATTGGCAGCTCTAGTTTTCACTAGAGCTCCATGTTTGGGGAAAAATGTTTAAGTACAATCTGATCTCAGCTATGAAAAAAGCCTTATTGGAAAAGTGATGTTGCCACGTAAGGAGCAGATATATAGATTTATATATAGAGAGACATATGCCTACTTTGCGTTACCACACTGAAGTGTCTGGAATTGACACTGCATCAGACAAATTACCAGCCTAAACACATTTCTTATTTCATCCAGCAATCTGTATCTGCAAAAGCCAAACCACGATACAGAGAGACTTTTGGTTTGTCAACTTCATGCGAAACCTTTGACTGCTGTGATGCACATGCCAGCAGGAATGGAAAAATCCAGCTTTTCTCTGGTTCTTCCCCTTATCAGCTACCATAAGGGTACTGTGTGCAAACCTGTTGTTCCAACGGTATGAGTAAGCCCATGCAAACAGGATAACGCAATCAGTAGAATGAATTAGCAAGTTAAGCATCTGAGAAGAAAATGGAGGTTTCATAAAAATGTGAATACTTCAGGAAATCTTAATCTGAAATTGTTTCTTCTCCTCTTGGAGAAATCTGGAAGCATTGTGCAGGGCAAGTTTTACATTAATGTATCTGCTTGATTTATCTTATGCTCCCATTCTCTGCTATGGATGTTTTTCTTTACCAGTTATGCCAAGCTGCACTGACTCCTTCCTCCAAGTGAATAATTTTCACTCAAAGGACTCAGACTTTTGAATATGTGAGATCTGATTAGCAAGCATGCTCAATAGATGAAAAGCAGAGATAATGACACTGGCAACTCAGACATCGTCAAATTATACTGAAGTCAAACAAGCCAAAGTGTTGCGGCTTGTTTTGTTTTTTGGGATTTTTTTTCAACCAACTCAATCTGTTAATGTGTAAACACTTGATCTTGGCTGAATATTGGAATGAAATGTTTTGACACAAACCAATTCAAAATGTTTGATGCCTTCCAGTTAGTTACCTTCAATATTGTGAAATGTGTCCTTCCCAGACTGGAACGATTCACAGCTGGATAAATGCCAGTATTTGTTGTGCTGTGCTGTAAGACAAGGCAGCCAGCTGCCATGGTGCACCTGAGAATGCTCTTCAGAAATTTTTCATTTAGCTAATGGAAAGTGTTTGTCAAGCCAGGGCTTGTGATCTAGCATCAGCTTCTCAAACAAACAAGAAAACCCACAACAGAAAACAGCTACCTCTCTCTCAAGTCTGCCAATAATGGGCAAACACAGTGTTATTTTTTCACCTGAAGTTGACCCTGGGAATTTTCTTCTTACCTTTTACAATGATCCTGGATTGTGCATCTTCCCTCAGCATGCAGTTTCTAAAACAAAGCCTGAAATGTCTCTATCTTTGTTAGGATGCACCCATGACCATCCCTTTCTCCCCTGAACTGAGTCATCCCAAAGCTTATTTGTAAATTCTCTGCCACTGTAGATGCTGGCAGAGTATCTACATGTAGGCTGAGCTAGAGGACAGCCAGACCTAGTTTAGGTATGGCAGCTGCTTGGGGAAAGCACCATCCTAGACCCAAACCTGTTCATGCCAGCTCTAAGGGCATAAGACAGAGTAGAACAGCCTGGTGTCTCGACCTCTTCTTTGCACATAGCCCTTATTTCTAGGCCTCTGAACAAAGTCTTCCCCTTCCACAGTGCACACATGGTGAAGCCATCCCCCTTTCCTAAAACACTTCACTAACTCACCTGAGTTAAATAGTGAGAATAGTTGACATCCAGAGTCCTGTTGATTTTCCCCATCTCTCCTTAAGATATGCAGTCTGTAGGCCTGAATGATGGTCCTTCATAGTCCTCTCCTTAAATACACAGGCTTGCTTCCAACTCTGCAGGGGCAGTTATTCAGAGCAGAACAGCTTCTGAATAAGCAGGAGAGCCTTCCATGAAGGCCACATATATTGCAAGGAAGAGGCTTGCTGGGCACAGGCTGACTGCAGTGATTTGATATCTTGCTTGACCCAAGGAGCTCACTTGTCCAATCTGACCTTTCCACAGGTGGCGTGACCATCCAGAGTACCCCTTCAATGATGAATACTGAAAAAGAAGTGGGTCTGGACAGCCAGACAATGCTGTTAGGCTTTGCTGAGAGACACTCAACGTTTGGTGCTTTGTCTTTATGTAAAGCTGTTCAAATCAGCATTAAAAACATGACATTTATTTCTTCTTGTCTTGTCAGTCTCTTCTTGTTATTGATGACCAGATCTATTTAATTCATTGAATTTCTGGTTTTGGCTTAGCAGGCTTTAATGCTGAACACTGAAGATTTAAGACTGACCGCTGATAAAACTCAAGATTTCTCCTAAAAACAAGCTCCCTAGTTCAACCCAAATCAGTTTCACTTAATGGAATGTTCTTCACTTAATCTGAAACAAAACCTTCCACTTCAGCAGGTGTGAGGCAGAATCAGAACCACAGAACGGGCAAAGTTCAAAGAGATCACAGAGGGGTCATGTGGTCCAAACCAGTACCATTTCCTTCTGCAGCTCAAGTAAGAGAAAGTCAAGAGTGGTGAACTAACTGAATCTGATATATATGCACATATTTTTGCTGATGTGGACTAGGTATGTGCACTGCTTCATGCAGTGAAGCCTGTTAAACTCTGACCAGAGTGTTCTGCAGCTGCACACGTGACCTTTATTCCATAGGTACATCCCAGCTGGCTCCACATGGAACTAGTTCAAGCCCTGAAGCATTACAAGCATGTTCATATTCCCACACACACCCCCCCTCAGCTGAGGACCTCAGTAAAACACAAGACAGTGTATGACACTTGTATTACATTGTACTTGTTATTCAAGGGTGGCATTGCACACACAACATGCAGCTACAACTAGGGAGGTCCTCATCTCATGAGATTAAAAATCCCTTAAACTTCTTTCATGCTCCACTAACTAATATTAACCAAAGAAAATTCGTGTTCACTTAAAAATTCTCATAAACATGAAGGCAGAAGCATGTACACCAGGGTAAGGAAGACCAACTCCTTCAGCATGAACTTCCTTTTCAGACCTTGTTTGCAGCCTATAGGTGCATCTGCCCATCCCACATCTGCAGAAGGCTACTTTGCCTCCATCCTGAGCCCAAGAACCCGTTTCCTGCCACTGAAGGAGTACACTGGAGAGGTATCAGAGGAGAAACTAAACCATCCACTCAGAGAGAGAGAGAACTTCATGTACCAGAATGTATGTACATTGGAAAATGTGTCATACACAAGCTTCAGTCTATAGCATCTGCTTTTATTTATTACCATTGCTATTTATTATCCCTGGAGTGAGTGGAACAGGAAAATGCCAGAGCGTACAGTTCACGGAAACTCTTCTGTATGGTCGTGGTGTGCTCCTCAGAGCTGAGACAAAGAGGGACAGGAATGACCACTTCACAGGAGCAGCAGGGAAGGCTCCCAACAGGGTCAAGTGCAAATGCATCCCTGGATGAGCTCAGTGGGCACCACTGGAGAAGTCAGGCCCCTTCAGTGGGGGTGACCTTCATGTAGCATTTATAAATCTATGCCAACAAAGGAGAATTCTGCTTCCTGGGGGTTACCAAGGGCAATTCCCATTTTATTCTATTACCCACTTAGACCAGAGGGGGATATAAAAAACAAAAGTGGGGCAGACGTGTCTTCTTTCTCCTCAGATATATTAGAAACCTCCTGGTGTAGATTTAAGGACAATCCCAAGGTCAGGTGGAACTCTGTGCCTAGGAGTGTTCAAAACCACTGTCACAAGTCCTGCTTTGCCCCTTTGCAAACAGCTGAGGTCCTGGTCAAAGAATTGAATAAAATCCAAGTCTAAATTCAAGTGCCAGAGAGGAGGAGTTACCACCATACCCAACATGTTATTCCAGTTGCTTCATAAGTACAAGCCCTAAATAGAGCTCACAAGGCTCAACTGCTTAACAGTAGCACTGTACAAATTTTTGCACTGTAACTTGACCAGGTGCCATTCTGCAGTCACAGCCAACATTTAGGCCGGGTTTGGCAAAGCTCTTGTTGTCTACAACTGCAAATGTCAACTAGTGCTTAGCTTAAATGCTCACACCAGCCCCTTTTGCAGCTCACTGCTCTTTGCAGGCATCCTCCTCCCTGAGGTCAGGCAGCACTGGAGATTCTAATGAAGCAGGTGACCTTGTACATGTGAGTAAGGAAGACAATATGCTGAAACCTCTCTAACAGGGGATACCGTATAATCAAATCTTCGACCTATACCGATTAAATAACACAGGACAGATTGTGAGAGTTCCTCCTGCCCAAGTCATGCCATCAAATTCCTCCCCCCTCTAATTTTAATAGAATCCTCCTCCTCCTCCTTTGCATTGCCTCATTTGTATCTGATGAAAAAAGATCCAGCCTCTTCCCAGGGGCAAATGCTCCCATACTAGTTTCCATCAGTTATGAAACTGCTACTGACATATAGCCTACTTTTCCCCCCACTCTGCTCAGTTTCAGACCATTGCTCCCCATTGCTCTCCAATTTGTCCTACGAAGAAAAGGTTTAGATGGGGGATATAAACAGGTCTGCAGGTGGGAGCTTGGGAAACCCATTCTGCCAGCAGCTGCACAAGGAGAGAGAAAAGCCCAAAACACAGCCCCAAGTATGATTTGCTTCCATCTAGAACATTTCAGAGTCTTACTGGCCTCACCACCAGTAAGAAACATGTCACTTGGAGTGGTCACGTACAGCCCTGCTCCAACTGGAAGGGTCTGGCATGGACAGAGGGGGCTCCAGCACCTCCTGCTCTGACAGCAGTCACACATGACAAGAACAGATCCAATCATGTACTGGAAAATTTACTCACTTTTATGGTAAATAACCTGAATTGTTTGTGACTCTTTGTACAGCGGCAAAGTGAAGTGAAATCCAGACCAAAGATGTTTGCTTCAGCTACACACAAGTTACTTTACAGCAAAGAGAACAAGCTATGCAGCACTTTAGATTCTTTTAGCAGACTAAGAGCTGGTGTGGTCAACAGAAACCCAGGTGATGTGCTAACATCCCCAGCAGTACAGCAGTTGCCACAGCAGTTGATGAGAGCCCGGGCTTACCTGGCATTCCCTGTTGTTACACAAGCTCAGGGCAGAGCACAGGGCTTTGGAGGCAGCAGCCGTGGGCATGTGCACGCTCACGTTCGGCTGGTGAAGCAACAGGAAAGCACTGGCACAGGTATCGTGCAACGTGCCGACACCACCCCACCCTGCATGGCATGGGGAGAGGAATGTGTTCCCCCACGGGGAGGCAGAGCTTCCTCTGCCCCAAGACTAAGCATCTGGAATAGGAGTCCTTTCAGAAAGGACATGCATCCAATTTTCTCTAAAGCGGTGCAAGAGAAATAGGGAAAATAGTAAGAGGCAAAGCGGGATGGACACTTTTTATAGTCTTACATTAAAAAATGCCCCTTGGATTTATATCACATTTTCGTACCACAAAGTTGCCAAGAGACTTTATAAGAGTGTGGAGGAAAGTGCAGGTGGCCATATCAAGCCATCAGCCAGAATTAGGATGCGATTTTGGGTAGACGGAAATGGACATGGGGAAGGGAAGAAAGTACCTCCTTGCAATTTTCACCCAGTTGCCTGCCAGTAAGGCCTGGGTGCAAAAATGAGATCTCTTCTCGTGGTCAAAGTGTAATTAATTCTAACTGAGGGCAGATAGTGAGTTTTGCAAACAGTCAGAGGATAGGTGACCACAAAAGGCAATGCCTTTGGCTGCATGCAGCAGGGTCCTCATTCAATGATGCTTCTTTATTTCATTCTTTTCTGGAATCCCAACAAAGCCCAAGAGCTGCTCACCTCCAGACTGGCAGAATATTTAACATTACCAGTTTCTTGGGAAGTGCAAAGGTATTCAACAGCAGAGAGGCTGGCACATTCCTTAACTAATTAAGATCATCTTGTAACTAGAATCAGAGTTGATTATTCAGTTTGGTGTGTGAATTAAGTGCAGAAGCAAAGCCAGTGTTACAGGGACTCTTAAAGGAAAAGAAATCACATGCCTAGGATGTGCAAGACATTTCTCAAATCTCCACAGCAAGCAGTGATCCCTTGTGTAGAGTAAGTCAAATTTGAAGATTTAAGATGACATGACAACCTTTCTACTGTGAGTAAAACCAGTGTCTCCTCGTTGCTATCTGCCAGACCAAAACACTTTGAAATAAATCAGTTTTGTATTTGCAAGATGATTTCCTTATTTTTTGGGGGGAGAGGAAGGGAGGGATCTGCTGTTACAAAACATTTTTCCCAGCTCTCAACAAGAAAATTCACATGTCTAGAGGTAAGGACTGGCATGGAGAAGAAAGTCCATAAGAGAGTGACATGTTAGAATGAGATTCAGCAGGCTTATTTCACTTGTGACCTAAACTGCAAACACATTTGCCTTTGGGGGCAGAGTAATCAGCACGTAGCTGGGTACTAGTGCAGATTTTACACTAATTGATTCTCAGCAGTGCCATATTTCAGCTCTTCCCAACATCCTACTACCCCGGAGCAAAAACCCCAGCTTATAATAAAGGGCTTTGAGAGTGCAAAAGCCAAAAAAAGTTAATTTTCCAATGCCAGACAGACTCCTTGGGGAACCCTAACTCAACATGCATGAGCAATACTCACAACAGGACAACACATTGCAAATAAAATGCAAAGCAGAACCAAATGGAAAAAGAGGACAGAAAGAAGGAGCTGGAAAGGCAGACAACACGTGTGTATAAACACTTACACATGGATACCAGGGGCACCACTGGAGGAAGCTGCTCAGTTTCTGCTCTGTAGACTGCAGAGCTACCTGGGTGGAGGTCTCAGATCAGTCCAACATCACTGAACGCAGCAAAGGCAAAATTCTGCACCAGGATGAATGTACACTCAATTAAAAGATAAATGAGAGCTCATGATGACCTAGAATATGTCTCAGAGAAACCCCACACACAACAAAAGTCCATGCTAGGGCAGGGTGCTGAGGACATTGGGTAGGATCCCACTGACATTTCAGCATATAAAAATCATTAAAAAATCATGTCAGCACATAAAAGCCTTGTATCTGCTGACACAAGGTACAGATGCACAAACCAGAGGCCCCATGCCCACACTGCAAGGAAACTCATCTCAAGTTTTCTCTTCCCCCAATTAACTGGACCAGGGTTGTTCTCCCAAGCCAGGACAGACTCTTGGGAAAGCTAGCCAAGGGTATTTTACCTTTGTGACCTCTTCAGAAGGGTGTTTTGCTCCTCATGCGACTACCTCAGCTTCCACCTAGAAGGTGACAGCCTGCCCTGTGTGTGAAACGGGGAGGTTTCCCAGAAAAGTGTTGCCACCATCCCACATGTTCAGCAGTGATGGACCCAGACAGTCCAGAACAGCCCAAACCAGCTGTTTGGCAGCATAGCTTGCAGCCAATCCCTGCTTTTCCACTGTGGTGAGACTGCAGTCCTGCTTTTTTTTTTTTTTTTTCTACAGGATTATGAGGAGATTGCCTTTACATGTTATTAGCTATATTGATCTGCACTTGATGCACTTCAAAGAGGAATCTCCAACATTCAGAGAGGTTCCTCTCTGTGGATCAGAAATCCACACCTACAGTCAACATACAATCTCTCTGGTCTCCTGTGAAGTACAGTCCTCCCAGAACAGAGTGGGAGAAAAAAGCAGAAAAGTTAAGCAGTGATTTAGGATTTCTACTAGTTTTTTTTCTAGTAGTGGCATTTAGAGCACACCAGGAGTCATGAATTTCCTTGGCAATCTAAACCTCTCCAGGCCCAAGACCACCAAGTTACTTGGCTCACAGCCCTGTGTTTCCAGAATTAGTCTTTGAGTGTGCAAGTGTTTGAGGCCATAAAAGCAATTTCAGAGTGCATGGTAGGAGGAAGGGGGGCACTGCAGTTCCCTTTCCTCAGCACTCAGAACACTGAGAAGTGGCACAGCAGGTCAGGTTTGAATCTTTATGGGGGTTTTTAACCTACATACCTCACCTTATCCAGTTACCAAGCCCTACAGTCTCATGGAAGGCATCTGGCTCCACTTACATCGAACTTTTCAACTTTGCATGAGCCACTTATCAGGGTAAAAGAGGGAAATAGCTGAGAAACATAATGTACTTTCTTGGGAAGGAGGGCACTTGCAGTCCAGACCTCACCCTGATCACTGGTGATGGGAAAACACAGAACAGGGATCAAACCTTTCCCCCTTTGTACTATGGCTCATCCCAGTGCTATGCGAGTTGCTCTCTTTGCTGTTTCTTTTGGACACAACACCAGTTATGTCATCAGAGAGGATCCTCTGAGTTGGAAAGGATGATATGAGCATCAATTCCATCACAATATGAGTAAATGGGAATTTCTCTGCATTTCTGGCATTTATTACTACAGTGACAGCAAGCCCTGCAGCATCCCTCAAGCAAACACATGCCCTAGCAGGCTGCAGAGATACTACAGAAACAACTGAATTGATTTGCACCTCTCTCTCATGCAATAGTTCCAGCACTCCAAAGACATCAGTGGTTGACCTTCTGTGACTTTCTTTGCCTCCTCCAAATCTTATTCCTTGACCCTCTTTGCAGCTGAACACATCCATTCTTGTTCTCTCCCCTCTCACAAGTTTCTTTTTGCCACATGTATGAACAACTAAATCAAACTTGTTTGCTGAGTGAGGGCTCCCTTCCACACTCTCACCCCCTGCAAAGATTACTTGGATGCTTGCCTTCATTTTTCTGGATTCTTCCTGTTCATTGAGGAAAGAGGCCTTGACATCGTCCACCTCCAGGGAAAGGTTACTCACCTAAGGCATTTCCCAGGTCTGGGAAAACCCAGCATTTAAAAACAGTATTGAGTGTGAAGCACATCTTTCCAGAAGCATTTATGATGGACTTGTGGATACACTGTGCTAACCATGAGAAATTACAAACCAAACCTAATTAGGAGAGAGAAAGCATTAGGAAAACACATGAAAAATACTGCTTTTTAGTAATTTTGACCCTGTGAAGGTTTATGAACTTTGTGTGGAATAAAGGTCTGACATGCCCCACAGAATTCATTCTCTGGCAGAATCAAGACTGGAAAAGGGTAAAAGTGATGGTGAGGAAGCCAGCTGATGGATTATGGAGACTGACCTGTTTAGTGTGGTATGGAGAGAAACAAATATTCTCCTATTACAAACCATATAACAAGGGACCTGCACGAGCCTCTACATTTACAGCCTATATCATGGTACAGGAATGAGAAAATATTCATATATTTGAGGAAATATTAAAAAAAAATTGAAGAAACCAAAGAGCATAATATTTTCATAAAAAATAATTTTTGAATGAATTTTTAACTATGCAGGGCCACTTTCTGGAAATCATGCCTACACTTATTAAAGGGTATGGGGGTTTGAAGGTAGTAGCTCCTGTAATGGCCAGTGCACAACACCTCCACGTCAGATACTGCCTAATCACCTGGACAGAGGAACGTGATGAGAAGAGAAGAACTCTCCCATCTTGCCCTGCATGCTGCACACAGGATTACATGACTGAGGACTCTAAAGGGATTTTTGTATTGCTAGGGTCATGTGCTGCTTGGGGCTCAATACTTTCAAGTTGTATTTTATTAAAGCACCTTTTCTAAAAAAAAAAAAATTTTTGGTGTTCCAAAAGGAAGAAAGCAGAGATATTTGGAGATTTTCAGCCAAGAGTTTGAGTGTATTTATGATTGCAGGCTCCTACAGTTATGCACACACATAGGCTGGGAATCCTGCCCTCTACAGAGTCCTGCCACATGTTCCCACAAGCAGGTGCTGGGATGAGGCACATCAGGTTCCATAGGCACCCAGAGCACCCCAAGAAGTACAACGCTTCACTGGCACTAAGGAATCACAGGTTGAGAGCAACCCAGCAGCCCAAACCCAGCAGTGGCACCACAGAAAACCTCCCAGGGAATATCACTGCAGTCAAAAGAAATTTAAAAATTCAAACAAAATACTGAAGCTCTTTGCATTATCTTAGCACCAGGTTGATATTAAGCACAGTTTAACCAGTTAGTCTGCAGCAGATTGTTTCACACCCACTTTGCAGTGTAGCTTGATGCTTTCTGTTCACAGAAAGGTCTTTCCCAAACAGACCTGAAGCAACAACAAGAAGCATTTCCCCCCCTACATTTATCCAGTCTGTCTTCAATTCCTCAGAAGTTGCTGCAGCCAGCTCACAGACTCATCCTCTGATTAGGTAGAGACAGGTTCCTGCCTCCCCAGCAGGAGCTCAGCAGCCCAAGCTACCAAAACAGTTTTATTACACTTGACACTCCTCCTTTTCCTTTCCACTTGCCCTGCAAGGAAAAATGTCTTACCTGAGGGAAAGAAAAGGTGCAGTAAACCCAGCAGCCTCCATCTCAGCAACTTGAACTTCAACAAGAAAAGGAAATAGGCCACCCCAACCCTCCCATTTGAGAGACCCAGCAGCTGTGGTGAGCTTATGTGCTGCTAATTTCAAAAATCACAGGTGTAGGTAACCTCAGATAGCCCAGATTCCTGAGATGAGGAAGAGGTAGAAAAAAAGAGAAAAGCCCCTGAGCAAATTTCTGTGCTATATCTTCGGTGTAGGCCAGGGCTTGTACTGGGAGGTAAACCACTGAAAGTAGGAGGATAACAGCCTGAATATGGCTTTTAACTTACTTTTTCTTTCTACCACATGTGAAATTTAGCTCTACTCTTTCTGGGTCATCAGCCTGCAGATCTGCCTTAGTCATCTGGCTAGGGCGTTCGTAGAAGAACAAATAACTGAATCACAGTCTTTGCAGGAATTGCTGTGAAGGAACTCCCCCCTCCTTGCCTTTCCTGTATTTCCCAAGTCGAGGAAGCTGAAGTTCATAGCAGTGAGCGTGCCTGGGTCAGGGACTGGCTCACCAGGCAGCTTTGCAGGAAAGCAAGTTGTGCACAGCTCTGCTGCCCCTGCCTTTGGGAGCAACTCATGCTCATGGGCAGTGGCACCCCTAACACCTGGGCAAGGGCCTGGATATACCCACATAGAAGCAGGAGACAGTGGGAGAATTCATCCTGTAAGGGCTACACAGTACAGAAGCACCTCACACACATCCCTGCCTCTGGAGCTGGGATGTCTGTATTTGCAGTTAAAAAATTAAAGAACCTTAATTAAAAAACCTTGAAAATTAAAGCAGGCAGGTAAGAAAAAGCAAAAAGAGAAGCTTGAGATAAATGACATTTAACACTCCAAATTCCTCCTACATGTGGGTCTCAGGAGGCTTAAATCCATCCTCTGCACTGGGCCATTCACATACAATTTTATGAGTTATCCTCCCCAATGTAGGAAAGCAGTAGGTGGAAAGAGATCTGTTACAATCTTGATTTGCAGGGTGAGGGCCTTGGATGTTGTAGGGCCGACCACTGCAGGGCTGACATTTGATCCCACAGGTTTTGTGATGCTAAGATTGCATCTGGGGTTGTGGTGGGCAGCAGGACCTCAGAGAGACCCCAAGGGGCATGGCTGCCAGAAAGTTCAGAGAGTTTTAAGGCTCAGCCTACTTCATTACTTTCAGAGTAAATGAAACATTCATGTTTTGGTTGTAGGAAGGCTCCTATTTTCAATTTACCTTGCTTCTTGAGAAAAACGTCAAGGTTTTCCCTCTAAAAATCCACAGGCTAAGTATTTGGCCTTTCAGAAACTCAGTGAGAAGAACAAAAAGAAATTCCACCACCTTTTAACTAAATCACTTCTCCAGTCAATAAGCAGACCAGAGCATTAATCAAGACTGTAGAACATCTCAGTTTCCACCCTTTTTTAACCTTAAAATATCTGCCCTCCTTGACATTTTTGCTGGAGGTGTCCTAGCACAAGGTTTCAGGAGCTCTGTTAAACCTGTGCTTTCACAGCTTTTTCAGTTTATACAGTTTAGAAAAATGACAACAGCCTCTGCCAGAGAACTCTTGCAGCCTTCTGAGCAACTGAGATCAGTGCTTCAGTTTATCAGGAAAGTTAAACTTTGCTTGTCTTTAATGCCTACTGTTTATAGCAGAAGACCCAAAGAGCACTCTCAGGATCATAGAAGCATGGCTCTCACCTATTTGGAGCTATTATTACGCATTAAGATGGAACTTTTGGAACTTTCCACCCATCTGGGAAACACTCCACTTTGTTGTAATTTCCAGAAGATTGCTTTCCTGCTGGGATCAGTCTACCCACAAAGGTTTTGACATAAGGAGCTACACAAAACAGATTTTGCAAAGCAACATCCTTTTTTTTTTTTTTTTTTTTTTTTTTGTGTTTNTTTTTTTTTTTTTTTACTGGTTTCTTTTTCTATGCCATAAGTGATCACCATTAAAAAATGTATTTTGCTGGTTATTGAGTGTGATGTTCAGTGTGAACTGTCTGTGAACAGATTTCTCTAAACAAATTCGGAGACGAGTAATTCCTTAGGATTTGCCCACAGTTAATTGTTTTCTGTATTTCTAGTAATTCACAGACTAAAATTACTTGGACTTTCATGTTTTAATAAAATTTTCCTCTTCCAAACAATATGTAAAAGTTGTCGCTATGTTGCTACAGCTTCACAGAATTTTCTCCTCCAGTGGAAAACAACTCCTCTGGAAATATTTTGGCTTTGGTAATAAATCATAAAGTTATGAAATTTTATTTATGCATATGTCTATGCTTAAATTTGTCACTGATTAACACATTATTTACCCACATTTCTCCTCTGTGAATTTGTGTTGTTCTTTAATACAAGGAAACATTATACTAACACAATGTAGACAGCAGTTCATTTACCCAGAGCCTTGATACTTACTGCTATCTTCATTCAGAACAGTCACAGAAATTTAATTAATACTCACTGTAATTCTAGCAAGATTTTTTTTTAAAAAGCATAACTGAAAGTCCATGAATCCTTATGTATAACAAACATGCCTAATAGCCTAAAGTAAGCAGTCATCTGTCTTTTCAAATGATCAAACAGAACGAAAGACAGCTAGCCATAACACATCCAGTCTTATTTACTTGCTCCTCTTCCTGTTCCCAGCAATAGGCACAAATGGATCTCAAACTTTACCACAGTGATTCATTTTGCTAGTGTCAGAAGAGCAAAATACACTAATGTTCCTCTCAGGGCTGCAGCCAATGTCATTGCCCTGCCTGCCCTGACCTCTACCACCATGTGGATGTCTAAATCCTCTTGGAGTCACTTCTGTGTCATTGGCACTCATGAGTCCCTGTGCATTGACATTATGCCCACCAGCAACCTCCTGGATCAAGCATCACAGAGAGTTTCCACCTTCATGAGAATTGCTAATTAATGCAAGGTTCTGGAGACTCTGTGTGTGGATAGTGGGATAGGTTTGGGCATGGCTGGAACAGATGTGCTCCCAGAAATGGAAAAGGTGGCACATAGGCTAATTTGGGATGGTTACAAAGATGAGGTGTGAAGGCATGGTCCTGCTAAACTCTTTGAAAGCCTCTCCAGTTTCAGGAGATCCCCAGGGTGCTTATAACTTCTGAGGATTTCCTCTGCCTGTGGATATGATCTTAGATAGGTGATCTTCCAGCTGTTATTTTTTTTTTTTCCTCTGATTAGAGGCTTAGAGTGCTAACAGGCAGGAAATGCTGTTTCAGAGGAAATGGTGGAAAATTGCTTCAGCAGTTAGTCTGAATTTTACCACTGTAGATAAGTCATGGCGGAAGAGGACAAAACAGCTAACAAATATTTTATGAATCATAGAAAAAATACAGCAAAGAACCTGGACAGCACCAGAGAAAGACATCCAACCCCAGGATGAAGCAGCCATACCATTTTGACAGGTATTCATAAAGACTTTCCTGAATGGGATCCTCATTCCCCAGCAATCTGTAGCAGGGCTGAATTGTCCTTATTGGTACAAAACATTTTACCTAAGTGTTAAACAAATCGTGTTTTACTGCCCATCACAGTCTCTGCCTCTTGCTCTGGCCAACAGGGCCACGACCCTCCCAGTCAGGATGCAGTCACTCTCTCTTCTTCCCATCAAATAACACACAAAGGTGCCAGGTCTTTCACCACAAACCTCCAAGTTTTCCTGGGGTCATTGGGAAGCTTTCTGAGCTGTTGGAGTGCAGATTTTTGAACTGGACATTTACAGCTTACTGGCACAGGGGGGATAGGTCTCAAGGAGATGCCCATTCTCCTTCCAGCACCGTGTTTTGGCACTGAGCAGCTTGAGTTAGGCATCATTTCCATTTCATGTCATCTGAGCACTTGAGAAAGCTATAATTCTAAAGCATACAAACTGCCACATCAGATCAAGTTATTTAGCAAAAATAATAAGAGAACAATTATGGAAAAATATACTCTTTTTCTAAATAAGCAGCAAGTTCTGGGCTGAAATGGTGAGGGAGTCATACTGAAAGGTGGGTGATGAACATGAGAGGGGAAAATAATGTTTTGGATTAGCCAAAAAAATTAATTCTTTCCAGCAAAAGGAAAAAATTTTCATATGATGAGTTGTCAGCCTTCTCCAACTTAAAATGAAAGGACATTCCTTAAGGGAAAATTGTTTCAAAATAAAATAAAAATTGTTGTACTTAGGAAATCTAAACCATTGTAACTTTCCCCAGCTTGCTTTGTTTGCTTTAGCTTAAGGCAGTCTGGATTTGTAGAACATATGCTTCATCACCTACCTAGGCTGTCTGTTCTTTCTCTCCACTTTTAGCTTGGTTCAGGCCATCTGCATATGGTTTCCAAGGATCTCCCTTCTTTTTCATATAGCAGGCACTCTGGACATGGTTTGTGGAAGATGTCCTAGAGAGAAAGGCTCCAAAGACATAGGAGAAAATGGAGCTAAAACCTCTTCCCCAGCTCAGGACCTTCACAGTGCATCCTACATTTGCTGCAAACAGCACATGGACCCTGGGTAAAGCTCATACAGACTGAAGGTGAAAAGTTGTGTTAGGTCCTTTGTCTTATTGTTAACAAACTGACCATCATGTTATTAAAATTCAATGTCTGGGCAATATTCCCTATTTTCTGATCAAGTCCTGGAGTCCAGCAACAAAATCAACACTGAGTTACATGACACAGTAACTTTTAGAGAAGCAAAGAGGCTTTGACAGTCCAGGCCACTAAGCTGGGTGGTTCCTTGTTACCACAAGATGGATGCATCTCCAAGTCTTGAATGCATTTACCCCCAGAGCATTCATCTGGATCAAGACAGCAACCCCACTTTATTGCACACCTTCCCAGTAGTTTTTTTAATTGTTGTTACTTACTAGAAGCACACAGTTGTGGATGGGCAATGAGTTTTCAGTGCTGACTTGTAGCTGGCATAGCAACAAAACACATGCTCCTCTGTCCCTGGGGTGGCTGGAGGACACAACACACACTATTGCTGGGTTGCTTCATCCCTGGTATTCTAACATTGATTTTCACTGCAGCAAAATTGAAATTTTCCATGTTGGAGAGCTGCTTCCATGTGGTTGTTGTTGTTATTTAGCAACACTAATATCCAAGGAACACTATAACATCAGTTCCATGAGGAAAACTACACTTTGTAGCAGAACATCAGGTCTGGCAGGGCAGCGGTTTTCATGGCAAGACCATGTCTTTCCCTAATCCCAGGAAAACCTGCCCAGTGTGGTCAGTTTATAAGTCTTTTGCAAAATTGCACTTCACAAATGTGCTGTTGAAACGCCTTAAGAGTTCTTGGCAGCTGGGCTCCCCTATGGTTTCTCTGTGTCACTCAGGAATTTGAACAGCCAGTCCTCGAGACTGCAGCTGGTGCCATCTTCACTACCTTCACTTCTGGCCTTCCCTTCCTAAGTTTTTCAAGAAATCTCTTTTGTCCCCTGGATAGTTTCTTTAATCTCCCTATTTTTGTGCATATGTAATCGAGTACAGGCAGGCTATCTCACAGCAACAGTCTGAACTGATTTAAAATGATTAGAGGACCTTGGCAGTACATGTTAGAGTAGTATGAAGTGTTTATACTGTGTCTGTTTGCTTATAGTGCACATTTGCCAGAGCCATAATTCAATTTATACATACAGATCAACTTTTTAATAATACCTTCCAGGAATAATTGTTGTCATCATTTTATGTTTCGGTTTGTGTATTCAAATAAAACATGTTGCAATTGGATTGAAAAGGTCGAATCCTGTTTTGAAAAGTCTCATTTAAAGTTTATGGGGTTTAGTACTTTCAGAATAAAAGTAATTTAAAAAGCTGTGATGTAGCAAGCTCACAAACACATTTTTTCAAATATATATATATTCCTCTGTATTCTCAGAGAATTTGCCTAATGGAGTGTGATTTCATTTAATAGTTTTCAAAATACATATATGAATGTATAATACAAGGAAACATAAAAGTCCACAGCTCCCTATGTTCCAAATTCTTTTTTGTAGTCTTACCTGGGACTATTTGAAATCTGTAATTACTATTTCTAGACTTCCATTTAGCAGCACATTCTGGTGCACTTGCAAGAAACTACTGGAGCAGTATGCTAAGATGCACACACTGGCAACCATGTGAGAGCAATACACTGCAGTTTCATACCATTCCTCCAGCTTCAGGAAGTGCAGTCCCTTGCTTTTCTGGATGTCCAAACACTAAATAACCATCCCTTAACAAATCAATGCAAAAAAATTTCTATAATAACTACTTTCTTGATGGCCAAGGAGTGCAGAATCAATAGACTCATTTTCTGCGGTAAAATTTGCCAACACTGCTATGAGCCATAGAATTAGCTGTTTTCCCTAGTTGCTTATTTTAAGTTTCCAGTTGTCAGCTAAAAACTGACCTTTCAGTTGGCCATGAGAAGAATGTTCATTTACACAGACAAACACCTGTCTGAAATGGCAGACACCTCCCAGCCCCTTGATATGCTGACAGAAAGGAGTCCTCATCTCACAGCAGCCATCCCCCAATTACAGCAGCAACAGCTACGATTAAAGATTTTGCTTTGGAGTGGGAAATAGCTTGTGGTTTTGTACAGCAGACATTTTTTTGTGGCACACAGTTAGGACCACGTCCTCTTCTAAGAAGCCAGACAATTTTAGTCCTTGGCACTGGCAGGGCAGTGACAGCCCCTGGAGGAAGAGTGGCTGTGGCCACCCTCCAGTGCCCCGCTGCTTCAGCACGCCTCTAAAAATGAATCCTCACATACTTGTTTTTCAGAGAACAGCAATGGGCTTGTTTCACAACAGCTTTTTCTATATCTTATTTTTGTTTCTTTCTCTCATTCCCTTCAAGGAAGAAAAGAAATGAATCAAGCCTTTGTTCAAAGTGGTTTAACCCTCTCTGCCCCAGAGACACGGCCTGGACACACCACCTGTCAGGGACAGAGCAGGCTTTGTCACTCACTGGTCATGAAAAGTATGGAATCCCACCAATACATGGCAACTCACACCTTTGCTGTTTAGCAGTCTCAAAGTCATACTTTACGAAAGCTCAGTCTTAAAATTAAGGTGTGTCCTGCTTGTGGCCAAAAATTATGAAGCACAGCAACATCACTGGAGTTTTGCTTAGTGTGCCTTACTGCTTAGAGCACAGTAACAGTGCTGGCTGCTGCCATCAGCAATAACACAGTCACACAGAGCAACATGAAAGAATGTCACTGCCTCAGTTATACCAACTTCAGCTTTTTCACCTGAGCTACTTAATCCCTCAGTTCTGTCCAAACTGGTACTGCCCAGGTATTTTACCAGGAATATAAGACCAAGCAAACACTGATATGCATCTAATTGCTTAATTGGTGACTTGAATGTTCTCAAACACCAACAGAAGACTAATGGAGCGTACAGGTGTCCTCATCCATTTGAGCACCTCAACCAGTCTCAGCATGCCACTGTTACTACATGCCACTCTGCCTGGGTTTGTGGCAGTGTAGCACCATCTGAGATTATTACTGGTACAACTTAGAAAGGAAAGAACCCACTAAATCTAACAAATTCGCACTTAAGAAAATGCACTGATGAACCACAGAAAGAATTAGGGACAAGATCTATGAACATGAGCATCCAAAATTTTGCAGTAGACTGTCTTCAAGAGAGATTGCCTCAGAGATATATTAGACAACAGTTTTTCCATTGGATACAAATCTGTTATTTTTAAAAGTGACTGAAACATTTCATAGAAAAGGAATTTAATTTGGAACTATAAAAACAAACTTAAAATACACTTTTTAAAGTACTATACTTTTATTCTGCGGGTTTTTTTGAATTCCATTATTTTACTACAAATGGGATGGAACCCACAATAGAACCATTAAGGTTGGAAACAACCTCTGATACCACTGAGTCCAACTGCTAAAGCAGCAGTGCTAAGTCCACCACTAAACCATGTCCCTAAGTGCCATATCTACACAACTCTTAAATGCCTCCACCTCCCCAGGCAGCCTGCTGCAGCACTGACAACCCTTTCAGTGAAGAGATTTTTCCTAATATCCAATTTAAACCTCCCCCTGGTACAACTTGTGGTCCTTTCCTCTTGTGCTATTGCTTATTACCTGGGAGAAGAGATTGACTGTCACCCACCTTGATGGAGTGGGTGACACCAGCTATCTCCAAGGATTCAAACATCTCACCCATGTGTTCCAGCCTGCTCCTGGCTGTGGCTGGAGAGCTCTTTGGCACACTGAGAAAACCCTGTAAAAGCTCCACTAGCAGTTCTTACACTTTTGTGAGGGCTTAAATTGTATTATTTGTTATTCAAGAACAAATTCTATGAGTCTGGAAAAAAGCCTGAAATTAGGGATGACCTGAAAGCCTAACAGATGACCTGTCAAAGGATTGCTGTGGGTTCCAGTTTGGAGCTGAGCTGCAGTATCAAGACACACTGTTGAAAATGAATGCATTCAAAATGCATAAAATGAAGAGTGCAGCTGTTGACAGACAGATACAGAAACAAGTTGTTTAAAAATAAAACAACTCAAGAAAACATACTAGCAACTTCAGTGACTGAACAGAAGCAGATGCAAAATGTTACAAAGCAATAATTAGAGCAAACTGCCTGAATGCATACTGCTGTTGTGCAAGAGAGATCACTTTAGAAATGTACAGGAGGAAATATTTGCTTGTGAGGAAATATTTGCTTGTTCCAAGCCATAAGAATACAGAACACTGAGTTTTCTGTTCAGAGGGCGTGGGGATGTTTAATGGAGCTGAAGTCCTGCTTGTCAGAGGGCACCCTGTGTTCTGGCAAGCATCACCTTCTGATAACAATTCCTTTCCTCCTGCATGAAAAGACAGAACTGGGGAAGAGTAACTAATTACTCAAACCAAATAGATTGCGCTGAATTCTGCTAAATTTCAAGTTTGCACTGTTTGGTGGTGGCTATGACAAAAATTATGTTGACACTGATTGGGTGGCACAAACTTGATTTCTAGAGTCTGCTGGGGAAGAGCAGCAGGGAGCAGAATGTATATGAATTGTGTGCCTGTTCACACTGGACTCTGACTTTGAAAGGAAGCTGTTTATGTGGGAGAGCTGAATCTCCAGAATTTTTTTTTTTTTTTTTTTTTTTTTTTTTTTTTTTTTTTTTTTTTTTTTTTATGACTTCTCTCTGG
>VZRH01000166.1:117227-132871 GCA_013397555.1 Urocynchramus pylzowi | reverse complement strand
TTTTTTTTTTTTTTTTTGCATAAGAGCTCTCTGGCAGTTTGCCTCATTTCAGAGTGGGAATATTTTGCAATTATTGTAGTCTGTTTTGTCTTATCCTTCTTTTCCTACAAAACACACTAGAGCAGGACAAGCCCTTGGTGCACTCTTTTCTGCTGCTTCCAGGATGCCAGCCCTGGGGAGATAGTGGGGGGCCTGTACAGAAAGAAGCACTGAGGAAGGTGTTTTCTGTATGCCCTCCTTGGCTATTTCATTAATACAGCCCCCAGGCCTGAAGGGTTGGTTCCCTGCACCCAGCTCCACACCTCATGGCTGGGCAGCCTTGTTTCCACTTGGACAGCCCTGCTTGCACCACAGAGTATTCCCCAGAAAAATGTTGCTACTACCAGACTGCTATGGACTGGGATGGCAGCAAACAGAGCTCCTGCCCCACTGAGGGAGAGAGCAATGGGTTTGGCTCTGGCTCTGATCAAGAAAATTAGATGATGTGGCTGCATTGTGGGAGCTGGTCCACAGTTACAAATGCAAATTTCTTCCCTCACCATCCTCTGGGAAACATGATGGAGCGCAAGGAAGGCCTGGGTGGAAAATAAGTTTTTGATGACCCTGAGCTATAACCAAAAACCTTCTGTTTCCCAAACCAGGCCAAGTATGTCACAGTCCCCTTACTCATGTTAGGATATTCATCCACCCCTTCTAGGCTTTAAAGGAAATATGCTCTGCCTTATGCCTGTATCTCAAGATTTATCCTAAGTTCTAATGTACTCTCAGGTTCATTCACACAGAAAGGTAAAATCCTAACAGTCTATCAGTAAATGCATTTTTCACTAATAAAACTGCAAATCAAAATTGATCAGGCTTCATTTGGAGAAAAGCTTGTGT
Source organism: Urocynchramus pylzowi (assembly GCA_013397555.1). Lineage (NCBI taxonomy): Eukaryota > Metazoa > Chordata > Aves > Passeriformes > Fringillidae > Urocynchramus > Urocynchramus pylzowi. Next base: position 131,992 of record VZRH01000166.1, on the reverse strand, counting down.
TAATATATACTAACATTCACATCATATATGTACTTACCAAATACAAGCTTACTCAAAACAGTTCAGAAAAAAAGTACCTATCATTGCATACGAAGTCTAAGAAGTAATCTAAAAAATTCAACATTTTTAATGGTCAGAAAATGTAGAAAATAAAACCGTGGTGAGTGGAAGGGAGGCAGGACAAGAGGTAAGAAAGTGTCCAATTCTAGACATTAGAAAGGAGCTAAAATAAAAGGAAGAGCTCTCTGCTAAGATGCTAAAATCCAAAACATGCCTATGGAAGACAGACTAGGTGCACTACAGGCTAGGCTTTTTGAAACACAAAGACAACCTCTTGTTTTCTTTTAAAGGATCTTGCAACTAGAAAGACCAGCAGGTATTAAAGCATGTCTGGTATGGCTGACAAGCACGAAGCACTAAGTTTTCAAAACCCTTCAGAGACACCAAGGATCTGATGGACCATTGTCACAACTGCTAAGCAGCTGAAACAACTGGCAAGTTAAATGGCCAGAGCCATCATTTCAATGGCACACAGAATTCAGATCAGTAGCATCACTTTAGAAGGCCTTGTCCAAACTAAGAAACCCAAACCAAACATAGCCAGTAATTTAATAAATGCATAATCAACTGGGAATCCTCATTAATTCTTTCACTAGGGGGGCACCCACTAATTTTTTTGTCAGAAGCATTGGGAAATAATATCCAGATGAGTGTGACCTAAGCCATAGGACTTGTTCTCACTCAACTTTGCAAAATAAGAGCAATTGAAGAGGCAAAGAACATACATCCTCCTAAAAAGGGATTTAGTATTTTAAAATACTGTTTAAAAAAAAAAAATTACAAGACCTGATCAACTAGAGAAAGGACGTTGTGTTCTTTCTGTGTTTTGAGCACACACCACCCCCCCGCCCTACTATTATTAGGACTCATTTTGTAGCAGGAGCAGAAAACCAGATGGTAATCCCCAGCCTCAATAAATGGGGGTCTCTCTGTGTGCTGTCTTCTGCTTGCCCAGCCCTTGTGTTGCCAACTCATGGCTCAATGCAGGGGAAGAAAACCAATTTCATTGGCAGAAGAAATTGCTGCTATTTAAGGACAGATGTTTGTCTCTGTCATTTATTAAGGTCTGCATGTTGTTAAATGTTTGGTAAGAAGAATGGGGAAAAAATTAAAAATTGAACGATCGATTTCTTCAGCTAAAAGGTTTGTCCTGTCAGGGCTGAAGAATTTCACATGCTTATGTACTTAGTGTTCATAGTATGCTACTATAAAACTAAAGTAGTTCCAGAATTTATTCAAATAAAAATTGTTGAGAATTAACTCATAGTAACTTAGTAAATTGCAGTGTCTTTGCAATATGTTCAAATTTGAAAAAAACCTAACGCTTATTTTAGTGTGTGTTGAAATATCCTTCTCTTTCCTTCTCATAACTCCAATGCAGTAAAAGTTGTGTAAAGACAACATATTTGTAACCTGTACAAGAAATAAAGGGTACAGAGAATACTCACACCAAGAACAGAGAGGATTACTGGAACCAGTGAGATGGGAAAGAAAATTTCCAGTCTGTACTAAAGGAAACAAAGCATGATTAGATCTTTGCTATATGAAAAGCATTTGAGATTTATTTAGACCCCGCACGTCTTTCTGTGCAATGGTCAGTTGAATCTCAGCCTCTGGTCTATGGAATATTCAAGGATTTCTGAACAATCAACCAACCTGAACAACAGTAGAGACTGAGGGGTGCACTTTAAAGAACAATATTATGTTGGTGTATTTGATGGAGATGTATTTTCTAAATATTGACATTTAGATTGTCTTGCTTATCTTCGGTGCTTGTCTTTACACACCCTGTACCTTCTGAAAATAGGTGGTGTTTTGTGATCATACTACAGTATCTGATGGCAAAGCAAACTCATATAAAACAACCACAATGACAATTAAGAACCTGCTTGATGTACCTCAGAGTCCAGCTCACATTTAGGTATCTGCTGTCCCCAAGCTGCTTTGGAGGGGACCAGCTGTAAATAATAAATGTCAAGGAGCCACACAAATAAATGCTTCCGGCTTCTTCATGAGAACTTTTTTCCTATTCAATTTCAGCTTTAAAAAACTTGATTACTTATTTCCTGAAAACTAGGAGGGTTGTTGGAAATCTAAAATTTGCTGCTGTAAATTTCAGTTTTGCAGATCCAGCCTTTATATTCAATGAACTTCCCACGCTGGTGGTATCAGTGATAGCCATCTCAACACCTACATTTTAATACCAGCAAATGAGTTGAGTAATTCACACAAGACAGAACATCTAATTGGTGCTGTTCATGCAGGTGGCATCCTGGCAAAGGCTTTGACCTTCAGCAATTCCACCTGAGTCAGCTTTCTGGATCAAACCCAACATTTGAGACAGCTTTCTAACCTGCTAGCAATTTTGAGAGGGCAAAAGTTTGAGAGGATTTAGTGTTGCTCTTTCCTGTTGTAATGTAAAGTACAAAACTCAACTGGTGGAGCTTAATTTCACCCTCAACAGTTAACCCCATCCAAGAGAAAAATATGGATCAGAGCTGCAATTCTGTTTCAAACAACAGAATATTTGATAATGAATAGTAATTAAATTAAAAAGGGATAATATAAACTACCTTAATCTTGCTCTGACTGACACTTCACTATAAAAGAAGATTGGAAGGCTGTTGATTGTGTGGCTTTGAGATCGAGGCATGTTTTACAAAAAAAAAAAAAAAAAGACAATTCAAAGAGTGAAAAGGGGATTCTGAAATCCACACAAAGGCCACTGGTTTTCTTTCTCTTTCTGCTTTGCTTTCTGGTTCCTTAAGTATCTTTATTTTCTTCTATTTTTTTTTCCCCAGAAATACTTCAAGGGAAATTTTAATTGTTTCAAGGTGTTTTTTGAACTTCCAACCCATACTTGGTGGCAGAAAAAGGGCACCATGATATGACACCCCAATAATCAACTGGAGCATTTTCTATGAACCTTACCTAAACCTGCAGAAAGCTTACCTAGACCTACAGGAACCAAAAGCTATTTTTTCCCATGAGAGTGCAATCCCATGCAGTGAAAACAGTTAGATTTATCACAGTAATTTCTTTGTGTATAGGGACACAGTGAGTTATTTGTGGGGTGGGTAAATAAGTAATCATTTTAGGATACCTGGGGCTTTCCTGGTAGTTAAACAACACTGTACCTTCTTGTCAGACACCAAATCCTCTCTCAGTAAATACACTGCAGCCAGCTGTGCCATCTGTGCATGCCCAGCAGGTATTCATTCCCCTGTAATGGTCAAAGTCTACCTCCTTCACTTCCTTCTCCACCACAAAGATCAGAAGCCACTTCTTACTTTTGTCACACAATAGTTGAATCGATACATAACAGTAAATTTATAATAGTGCCTTTGGGACTTGACCATGTGAAGGGACAGTGTGCTCTAGTGGTGGGATACCCCTCATGTGAAAGCTTGTCAGACAGCAAGGAAGATGCAAACAGCAAGATAATGCATTCAGTCCTCCAGCATTTCATTAGCAAAGAAGTGTTCAAACATTCAAAGATGCAAAATGCTCTACGCAACAGCATTTTTGGAAATGAAAGTGCAGTCACCTCCCTCCTCACCTTCAGAAAAACATGAAATCAGGTGGCTGGATTTTGAGTTACCAGGTTTAACAACAGGGCAGCAAAGTATGGAGCAGTTTGCATACATGTGCTTTCACTAACAGTGTTTGCTCTGTTACGAGCCTGTCAAAGCAGGGTGTTTTTGTTAAACTGAGAATCTGTAAAGTGACTTCCATAAAAAAACTTAACAGCAGACTCCCGTGTGTGTGTGCACAGTCAGTGACAGGAAGCAGTTAACTAAACACCCTTAGGGGTGTTCTGTGTTGCAGAGAAAATGTTTGTACCCAGTAATGGCATGAGTCCATCTCAGACACCCACACATGCACCTCCAGCCCTCGGTCAGAAACTACTCAGCCAGTGAAATGGGGTCCTCAGGCTGTCACTGCACAGGACTGAAATCTTGGCTAGCCAAACAGACAGGAACACTTCATGGGGAGGAACAGGAGATATGACAACAGTGCAACACAAAGCACCTACACCCCAACAAACCCCAACATCACCTAGCAGGACAGGTGGGCTAGAGGAGCAAGAACAGATTTGGATTTGGTATGCTGATTATTGGAAAGTTAAAAGAACAATCTTATCAACAACTGGAAGAGTTGTCTAGTAAATATCACCCCTTCCAATGCATCTTTACCTACTGATTTCAAAGAAGCCCTGTCCTTAGACATGGCAAAAAAGACCCACATCTCTTATGTCCATGAAGCTCCTGATGAGCTCGCTAGTTTGCATAAGATAAACCTTCAGTTTCTGCTCAAATGCCCCAACTCCCCTCAAAAAATGTAAGAGAGTGGAATTAAACCAAATGCAACAGTGCAGTGCAGGGACTAATTGACTTTGGGGATTTCCAACAGAAAACATGAAAATAACAGAAAGTTCAGAAGGCAGAAAAATCTCTCATCTATCCCAGTTGCAGCACACAACAGTGGGGCACTTCTCAGTCCCCCAGAGAAGTTCCAGACAGCAGCTGGATAATCCAAAACAGCCACCACCAGTGCCAGCCTGCAGGGTGGGAAGGAGGTGGCCGTGCCAGCAGCCAGCCCTCACAAAACCCCTGTGTCTCACTGCTCACTGCTGCAGGAGCTGGCTCCACAGCCCTGGTGGGACACTGCTGGGTGCCACTATTCAGCTCACCATGGGCTTCCCCAGTGCTGCTGTCATGGCATGGTGGGGATGTAACTTCAGCAGCTGCCATCTCCCTGCTTTTCTTGACCTAAGCCCAGGGAAGCTCTGGTCTGGGACCGAGTGTCACCAGTGGAACAGGCAGACTTCACACAGAAAAACGGGGTGAGAAGTCCTGAGAGTAATCAGGAAACAAAGCAAACTCCATCCCCAGCATTAGTTATGGGCTTTTCACAATGTTTTCTAGTATCAATTTTCTATACTCCCAGGGTTTCCCACTGGCAGAGGCTGCAGAACTCCTCAGTGTTTCCCAGTGGCCAGCCACAATAGGGCCACCAACACTCAGGTGTTCCCAACATTATGACCCCCAACTCAGCTCTGGGCAAGGGTGGGAGACATCATTCCCAGCAGAGTGAACATGACTCAAAGCAGCTGTGGTGCCCTGCTGGAGTGCCCCTACACCCACAGGGGCCAGGGCTGCCCATGGGGGATGGCTGAGTGTATGGGCAGGCACCAGGGCAGAACTTTAGGGAGCTGCTTCCAACTGGCCCATGACCAACCCTCAGGCAAGTACAGGAGATTTCACTGTTTCCTCAGTCCTGTATTACTTCCTCTTCCCTCACCGTGAGCAAAAGCTGAGCAACAGTTGCCTGCAGTGGCACCCCTCTGCTCCCCAGCAGGTCCATTTTAACATCCCAACACTGCCCACTACATGGGAGGGCCAGGCACACAGCAGGCTGCTGCACACCTCTGTGGCAACACCAGACAGAACCCCACTAGAATATCCTGCTGTGAATCCAAGGAAGGTTTTGCACTCATCCTTCAAATTTTGAGAGGGAGGTTGTCTAAGCACCTTAAGGTAAGATCCCAGCTCAGCCTGCAGTTCAGGAGGTTTCTGACAGCTCAAAATAACAACTTGTCTCTTTTCTAGAAGAGTGGGAGATTACTGTTTTGATTTGTGGTATGACTGGACTGCAGTAGAGGCTGTGGCATCTCTTTCAGACACGTTATGTGAAGATGGGTCTCATCATTCTGGCTTCAGGACACGATCAATAGCCAAGGCAAACTGAGGAAGATCAACAAGTTACTTGCTTCTTTGTTATCCAGGAATCATTTTTTTTTCCATCTGAATTGAAGCCCTTATGATTCTTATTGCAAGATAACCAAATGGGACCAGCAGAGAAATTAGGGAACATGATGTAACAGTCCTTTAGGATATGATCTAAAAGCCTTTTCTTGCCACAAAATCCAAAGCAGCCAAACCACAGGACAAAAACAGCTCAGAGCCTATTGTCTACTTTTCTTACATTGACGAGATGCTGATGATCTTCTCTCCATGGAAAAACAAGTCCAGAGAGTCACCCCTCAAACATGCTTTTTGTACTCCATTTCCCCCATTTCTATATTCATTTCCCCAAGTATGTCCTAAAAAACATCTACTTATGTACCATACTTTACATGGAAGAAATTAGTTTTAGAAATTAACCACAAGGCACATTTAAATCTATATTGCACTTGTATCCAAATCATCACCACGTTGTGATGGTTATATTATTTACTATGATTTAACTGCTACCAGCCTGTTTAGAAGGAAAACAACTCTCATAGTGGACCCAGCCATTCCATAAGTTATACTAAAGTTTCCTTCCTGTAAGTGAAACAGCTGCAGAATAGCTGAATGTCAGATATGAGGTTCAACATAAAGTATATATGCAACATTGAGTTCAAAAAAAGTGAACCTTGAAGTGATATTTTCAGGCAAGACATTGTTACCTCTGACATCATCTTTATCAGGATGAATGTGTATCCTCCAAGATATGTGCCAGGTAAATCTGGTGCTTCTCAGAGATGAAAAAGATGGAAGGATTTCTTTCATTATCTACACAGCTGTTCAAAAGTCTGAAGTTTCAGGTCTGGTTGGAATGCAATAGTAGTCATGGTTTCCCTGAACAAAGTCTCCAATAAGAACTTCACTTACAAACATGCTGTGGTGGTCTGTGCCTGATGGACAGCATTGATGTGAACAAGTGGCATCTCTAGTAAAGCAGCTTCCCAAGAATCATGAAAAAACATAGGTAAGAAAGTGCCTAACCAAAGTAACAAATACCCATTATCAGCATTTTGGCAACCAAATCCTCCACAAGCACCTTCTCTCTTCTTCTCTTTCCTTCCCAGGTAGCTCCAAAACCATCCTTGCCAGGTGTTTCTGCTTGAGTTTGTTTTAAGGCATCAACACATGAGACTGATCTAGCAGCTTTCATCATTGATTTTTGTTGCTTTATTGGTTACAAAATATCTAGGATCAGACCCACACAGTGGAAGGAACAGCATTTTCCCTGCACTCTGGAAACCCCCCAAGAATTTTGATGCAGACACATCCCACACCCTTGTAGATTTTCCACAGGCTCTCATGAGTCTCACAGAGATCCTTCAGTCAAAATTCTGCTTACAGACAGCAGGCATATCAGATGGATTCATACAGTAGAACAGGAGCCACTCATACACCTCCTGCCCAGGCTTCTCTTTCCCATGTGCTCTTTCTACCTACAATGAAAACACTGTGCTTCAAATGTATTTAAAAGAAACTTTGCTAGTACAACAGGACCTAATGCAGAAATACAAGATTGTCTTGATGTGGAAGAAGAGAATGAAAAGAATATGCTAGATGCTAGTCACATCTCAGCCAGGGATAAAGAAAATAGATCACAGGTCAAATATTGCTCTCTCATGCTCTTCTGCAGCCCTGAACTCTAAGTCTCAATAGCAATAACACTAAGTTTTGGTCTCAGACCACAGTTTTTCTGATAAAACACTGTCCAGCAAGCAGACCAAATTTTCTACAAATGCAGTATATCTGTTTTCAGAGAAGAACTGAAGGGGGTCACTTGTTTAGATGTATTGAAGCATTTTCAGTTCCTCTCTCTATCAGAGGAGTAAAATTAATTTAACCACTTATATCTATTCCATCACTGGCCTTTAAATCAAACCTATCTACTAATTTCTCATGCTCTGTTCAGTTGTGACCAAGTAGGACACAAGAAAATGTGTAAAACTACACATTACACCTGAAAAACAAAGAGCCAACCCACCAGCGTTTTCACTAAATGCTTTTTCTGAATTTGTAGAAAATGCTCATGCCAACTGGAACCACTTCTTTTTTTCCAGGAACATTCTGTTTTGGTGCTGTTTTGTTCCTTGGAAAACTTCAGATTTGGACTGGCATCTCTGGTTACTTCCCTTGAGCCCAAGTGATCATGTCCTGTTCTTTCTCCTTTTGTGAAATGATAGTGGTTGGTACCCAAACCAGGCAGCTTTAGGGTCAGTTCAAGGATAAGATTAAATGTAGGTCTTCTGTACCCTGGGGAAACAGTCCACTCACTCCCTCTGGCTGTGGTTAATCAAACTCTCAGATTTCATGAGAAAAAAAAATAAAATTTGGCCTTCACCATTGTGAATGAGAACATTACAGTTGCAAGAAGCCAAACAGTAAAGAAAACATTCCCCCAACTCATGTTGTTCTACCAACAAGGAGCGTATGTACAACTTGAACTTTAAATGGTTTGCTGGATTTTTCCTAAAAAAGGTCACAGAATCCGATAGTTTTGAAAACGGCTTATATAAAACCAGACTTACAAAACAAAATTTGAATGCACCCCAAGTATAAACCCCAGGTTTATAATAGCCATCATTATAATAAAAATCTTCCCAGTTGCTGGGTTTTCCTAATTAAAACATAAATTTTCTATAAACCCGAGACTTAACTCCACAGGGCCCCAACCCTTTTCCTTCATGTCCCCTCCCACTTTTGGGTTTGGTTATTTTTGTTTCCATCGTAAATCAGGGAATCGGAGCGGCCGGCTCCCGAGGAATGCGCCTGGGATCCGGGGCTGCGCCGAAGAGGGTTTGCCTTCTGCCAAGGGGGAACCACCCACACGCTGCAAGAGCGGCATGGGGGCCCAGCCAGTATCGGAATGGCTCCGCTGCCACCCAGGGGAATGAAGTGAAGTGGACACAAACAGCTGGAAATGTTGCCAAAGTGTCAGGCTTCGAGTCCTCCAGAGCCTGCGGATTCTGTAATCCTTGTCTGCTGAAGTAAGGTTTCAATTTGCCTCTATTTGCTACTGGCAGGAAAAAAAAGTTGATGCAACACAGACCAAGGTGTTACAACACTTTTGGTTATACCTCCCTGGTCACTCCCAAAGGACCTGGCCAACACCTACTGGGTGTGTAATCGTGGCCTGGGATTTTTCAGAGCCCTCTCTCACTTTTTCATGGTCCTTCCCTCCTGTCCCAGAGTGCTCTGAACACCTCCTCTGAGAGCTTGTCCATTAATATGAAGGAGCTGTTGGACTCTGAGGAGCACATTTCTTCTGCCCAGAGAATATCTACAATCCTAAGCAAGCTGAAGCAAAGCTGTGCAATGACACTGGGATTTAAGAGCAGGTGTCCAGCTGGAAAAGAGAAGGTGAAATTGTTGTTCTATATCAAGTGCACATTTATCTTTCTTGTGCACTGACTCATCCTCATAGACAAGCCCTGGTGTTACTGTAGTGAGTCATCAAAGCAACTTTATTTATAATCACTCTGCCTGATGTTTCAAAAACACACAAGACCTAAACCTTATTATAGCGATACCAAATGAGTTGATGGTCTCCCAAAGATCATGCTTTGATTTGAAATTCAAGAGCATGACAGAGTTTTAAAGGAGGAACAGTCCTATGAATAGTGAGCACTGAGGCTCAACCTCCAGATCAGATCATCAGCTGTCATTTAGGTCAAACTAAAGGTACAATGGATAAACAAACATTTCTGTGCACTGGTGATTTAGATACACAGTACCATGGTGTGAATGGACAAAACTGTGTCCCCTACAAAGCTCTTCTGCTCAACCATCCTTGTCCCTCTTTTAGCTGCAGACTTTGGAGTAACATGTTTGCAAACTAATGAAACCAGTTCCTGGACTCAGGCATGTATTTTAGATTTACTTGATGCAAGATGTTACAGATTACAACTTTTCCCAACCTAGTGTGCAGATGTGAAGAGATATTTATGTACCTCGTATCCTATTTCAGGCAGTGCTGGATGGTCCCAGTCTGAAGGAAACATGATGTGTGTGAAGAAGCATCTGATTGACTGTTTGAAACAAGTTTGACCAAGACTAACAAACTCAAGGGATTTCCACAAGAGAGCCTCCTGGTCATGTTTCAGGGATTGCCTCAGAAAACTTCTGTCTTCATATTCTGTATAAACTGATCTCTTACAAGCTACAAGTAAATGTCCATTGTTACCATGCAGCTCTGCAGCAAGAGGCATCACATTGGGCTTTCAGCTAAGTGTCAGCTTTTCCCTCCCTGCTTGGCTATGTGCCTATAAACATGCCTAACAATATCATAACCTAGACCTATCTAAAGAAATTACCAACAGCTCTTCAAGCATGATCCTTGCATTACCTCCCCTTACCACAGCCAGGCCATACTGGCCTCTTCAGGCCAAAAAATTAAAAAGAAAATGTCGTGGCACAAATTGCTCATACAATGCCTGCTGAGACCCTAAGAAATTATTAAAACTATCCCCTTCCTGAACTGGGAGAGGAATCAGAGAAAAAAAAGATCACCTAAACCACAACAGATTATCAGCATCTGCTTTTGCTCCCACCAGAACACTCATTTTCTTTTCTTTGACTTTTCTTGACTGTTCCTGTTCCAACAACACTGCACAAATTCCCCCTTACTGATATCTCTGCTTTTCCAGTCCCACTCTTCTGCCTGCTCTAGGCTACAGCATTCAAAAAACAGGATGTCAGCCTTTTTTCCCTGATCTTCCCAGCTCACCAGCAGGCTGCATGGCAAACCAATATTGTCTTCTCCAGGCTCTATGGCTATGCATGCCTCAGCTGGACCTACTCTTCCACCCTGTCACCACTACCAGCCTTAATAGAAGAATATAAAACACAACTCTAGAAAGGCCTTTATGGTGTTTTTCCATCTCCAGCAGACTCTTTTGTACAACCTCAGCCACGTAACTTGTCATCAGCAGAAGTGGGAAGCTGCCCTGGCAGTCCCCAGGCCGCTGGGATGTCTCCTCCGTGCACTCCCCTCGCAGCATGCCTGCCACAGTGACAGCCTGCCAACGCTGTCAAACCCACCAGGCAGCCTACCTGCACCCAGTCTACATCAGCAGATCAATGAGTCACTCTGAAGCAGGAGAGGACTCAATAAACAGACATTATTTTCTACAGTTAGGAAAATAATGAGCATAACACCCCATACCTTTTCTTGTTCTGTTTCCTACTGCCACTTACTGCAGTGCCAGGACTTCTGCAGATTTTGATCACAGAGTGAAGATTCAGGTGTCTCTGGACCATTTTTTTGGAAGAGAAGATAAATGCCCTATGAATGAGAAAGGAGGTTTAGGTTCCCTGGGAATGCTGCCCAGGAGAGCAGATGTCACTGTGGAACACAGGGGGATTAGCCTCCTGTGCTGCTCTTACATCCAGCCCCTCCTCCGTTCCCTGCTGCTTCTGCTTCAGTCAGTAAGGAGGTATCTGTGCAGCCTTTTCCTGCTGTGCTGATTGCCTGAGGAGCCGATTATCCCATCTCCATGTTTTCTTCCCTTCACATAGAATCTGTCTCCAAAGCCACCAAGCCTTAGAGGGTTGCTGACCTGACTTCCAACCAGCACAAGCTCTTCTTATGGTGTTGAAAGAAGAGACCACCTCCTCTGTGATCTTGTGATGATAGCACAGGGAAAACACTCACTGGCACCTGAAGTCTGCCTGTGAAAGTTATGGGGAGGTTTATGGACCTCTTTTTAACTGTGCCTCACTCCAAGTGGTGATACAGAGCAAACATTTGGATCCCTTTATAGTGATGTAAATGCCTATGACAAAACCAGACCTCTTTGAGCTGCACAATCCTTCTCCAGGCCTCTAGACTCTGCCTTACTCACACTACATTATTTTCTGTTTTCCACTGATGTGACATAGCACCTTGTATTTCAATCCCCATCTCAGGTGCTCTCACTGTTTTGCTGCTTGCCAAAGATGTTCAGGAAAATTCCGGCCTCTCCTCACAACCTGGCAGCTGGTGCTGCCCACCAGACAGCAGCACCAGATGATGCTTCAGAGGCTGGGGAAGCCCAGAGTCTGCAGAGGCCTCAGGAGCCTGGCAGTCTCTCTGGTGAATTCCATATTCACCAGCTCCCATGCAGTCAGGTACCCAGATTATGCTGGATGACTCAGGCTCAGCTTTATCACCAGGGAAGATGCAAGGATAAGAACTCCACACACTCACTTACAAGAGCACAGTGAAGGAGCAGAGCTATGAGAAGATAAAAGCCAGAAGGAGCTGCTGAGGTAGTGCTTGGTCACTGTCTGAGCATTGATTCCCTGGTCTGCTTACAGCTCACTTGCCTTGAATAAACTTCTCTTTATTTCCAGCTGCTGAACAAGGCCACCAGAGAAGCCATGTGCTTCTTCCAGCCCCAGACCTGAGGAGGAGACATCCTACCTACCTCTTGCTCCCTTGGACTAGTTTTGGAAGATACTATAGGGCAATTTTTTAATGTTTTAATCAAGGCTGCCTTCCACAGCTTAGAGCCTCCTTCAAATATAACATACCATGAGCGACCATCACTGCACACAACTTCTTCTTAAGCTCTGCACAGGATGTGTATGTACCAGAGAAACTCAAATACAGTACATAATTGGCTTAAGCTACTATGACCCTGAACTTTTTCCTTCTCTGTTCCTCTCCCTGGAGGCAATGGTCATTTGTATCCTCATTTCAGCCCTTTATTTCCTAATTACAAACATATAAGGAAGGCTCCCATATTTACACTCTTAGCTCAGCATGTCATAATATCAAGGAGACAGAGACATTACTTTAAAAAGTCTCTACTTAGACCAGAGCCACCAGTTTTGATTAGTTCACAAAAACTTCTTCCATTCTCGTTGTTTCACTTCCTTCCCCTTCCCTTCTTCCAATGTTAATAGGTGCTCCATGAAATGTTCCCTCATTGCTTTCACAGTCAAGCAAAAAAAAAAAAAAAAAATCAATGGCATTTTGGAAAAGAAGCTGCATGAAAGTTAGCTCTCCCATAAGTATGTCAACAGGTAAGTACCCAGATGTTTTACCTTTGAAGTCTCTCTCATGTTTCTGTGAATCCACTTGAAATTCAAAAGTGTGCAGATGAATCTGAAACCGTGGCACCACATCTGCAGAACTTATCAGGGCAGCACCTTGTTCTGGACAAAGAAGAGAGATATTTGTTGGCAATTGGCTTTGGGCCACAGAGGCGTCACAGACAGCATCTTGGATTTAGTATCTATACAAGTTATGGGGAGAAGCCAGTGATTTAAACCAGTCAGATGATGGGCTTGTCTCTGAGCTGTATCAGGGTGTCTCTGATGTGTTTCATGGAATTTTAGAAATATTTAGAATAGAATAGAATTGCAGGAACTACTTTAGAATAGTTTGGGTTGGAAGGGACCATAAAGATCACCTAGTTCCAGTCCTCCTGCCCTGAGCAGAAACACCTTCCACAGACTGCTCAAAGCTCTGTTCAATCTGGCCTTGAACACTTCCAGGGATGGGGCATTCACAGTTTTTCTGGGCAACCTGTGCCAGTGCCTCCTCACCCTCACAGTAAAGAATCTAGTCCTAACATCTAATTTAGGCTTACCCTCTTTCAGTTTAAAGCAGGTTGGAGGGTCTCTCTCATGTCCATTTCTCCTCTCTGTGTCCCCCAACCAAGGACCATGGGTAGCTGCAGTGCCATCTGATTACTTGTGCATGTCACCTGCCTTCACCCCTGCAGTGCCACCCTCCTTGCTCCCTGATGCCCTTCACCCTCCTCTGACTTCTCTCAGAGGTGGAATAGAGGCTCCCCAGAAGAAGAAGGTGTAAATCCTGGCTCTGGAGCTATTCCCAAGTGAGCTTATAGATGGTGATGGCTCCTGGTTTGATAGTTTTGATGGGAAAAGCAGGTGATTTTCTGGGATTTGTTTTTCAGCAGAAGTATGCAGAAAGTGAGCTCCTCTCACACACCAGAACTTTCAAATTAAAATGAGTTTTCAACAAATTCCCAAGCCATCTGTAAAAGCAGCCTGTTTTCAGAGCTGTGTTTCCTGGGAGCATTGAGGAAAATCAGAAGAAAATGCAAAAATGTGTGATGTGATGAAGAAAGCACTGGGAAAATATCTGCACCCCTTTTATTAAACAAAGCTAGCAGGTGCTAAGTTCAAGGCAAGGCAAAGGAGAGCCTCCCTCAAGCAATATCCCGTTCAGCTGTGGGAATATTTGCTACAAGATGTTGCAGAAGGTAAAATTTTATACAGATTTAAAAAGTGATGGAATAATTAGTGAAAGAAAAACACAGGGTTATTACATATATAGATACCAACTCTGTTGCAGGAGATCTCCAAGCCAAAATTTGCTGCAGGCAGGCAGAGCAGTTTGGAAAAGTATGGCTACAAGTCTGCCTTGAGCTTCTAATTTTGTTTGGGCACCTCTGTCATCCAGTGATAAGGACAGGTTCTGGTACACCTCTCGTCCTGATATGACACAGTATTTCCTACGTTGTGTGGTAAGAAGGGGAGAAAGGGAGTGATTGGCATTGGGCGCTGGGCATGAGAAGGAGATGTTCACTTGCTTTCTGTATTCAACCCAGGGATTGTGCCCAGGGCAGATGGACAGAACGATGCAGAACGATGGGCACGGCAATGAAGGAGGCAGGTGATGTTCTGGCAGTGCCAAGAGCATTGGCAGCAACCCCGGAGCCCTCCGGTGTGCTCTGCAGCCCGCCCTGCCTCACACATCCTCCCGCAGCTCTGCTGAGGGCCCCGCTCCGCTCGAATCCGCGCCTCGTGCCCAGCAGCAGCGATTAAAGCGGGACTTTCTGGGCAGGGGACACTGAGGCACTGACCTGCCTGCGGTGCAGATGCCCATGAGGGACGGGACCCCGAAAATCTGTCAGTTCGCCATGGGCGAGCGCGGTGCCGCCGCGCTCGGCCTCAGCCGGCCCC
>VZRH01000166.1:83008-117154 GCA_013397555.1 Urocynchramus pylzowi | reverse complement strand
GCAGCTCCGGGCTGGGCGGGCACCGCCACCTAGGGACAGGGACAGGGCTCTGGCAGGGGCTGGCGGCTCCGGGAAGCGTCCCGACAGCGCTCCAGGGACTCCTTCTCCGCCCGGCACCGGCGGAAAGCCAAGGAAGTTCAGCTCACCTTTTTGGGGCGCGCTTAGTTTGTAGTCTCCTTTTATCATGTGCCACCTCCACTTTCAGTGTCAATCGCGATGACTCTGAACACACACAACAACACCTGTCTGACCACTGAAGAACAGACTGTCACCTTGTTTTGCCCTGTTTCAAGGAGCACTTTGCTTCTTGGAGCCACCCAGACCAAAAGAGCAAGAGACCCTGCACAGTCAGTCCTGCAGCCGTGTTCTGGGGCTTCCCAAAGCCACCCTCAGCTCCCATCCTGTACATTTCCCTCTGCCTGGGCTGTATCCTTCCTTGCACCAACATCTGCACTTATCCTTGTGCCTGCTTGGTGGAGAATCCCCTTCTTTCCACGGGAAAAGAATTCCCCTTCTCCATGCTGCTGTAGCACTGACTGCTTAAAATCAGTGAAAAGCTTTTCGCTCCTCTCGTGTCCTGGCCTGCAAGCCTTGCCCGTGCAGGACATGCTGCCTTGCAGCACCAGTCACATCCCACCTGCATTAGAGATCAAGCAAACAGATGCTTCACCTTTGAAATTGATCTCATACTTCTAATAATCTGGTTGAAACTAGAGAGTGCCAGTCTTGTCAGCCTGAATTGCCTTCTCAGACCGTAGAATTTAAAGCAGGCGCACAGTAGTTTGGATACTAAGGGGGGGGAAAAAAAAAAGAGGAATTATCCATCAGAAAAAAAAAAAATTGGCTCAAAGGACCTGCAGAACAGCATTTTATTTGCTAACCAGGTGTAATTGCCTACAACTTGGAGCTTCCCAGTGCATTCCAGCTGAACCCCACCTCCCATCAGAAGCTGTTTCCTGGACACTGCTCCCTCCTCATCACAGCACACATGGTTGGGGACTGGTGGGGTGGTGCATCCCCCAAGTCCCATCCATCTCTGCAGTCTGTGCTGCTTGCTGCCTTCTCCTCAGCCCTTCCAGACAGGATTAGAGAACATGACCACAGCTCTCAAAATGGTCTCCAAATGGTCCAATTGTCAGCACATAGGAGAGCTTTCTGGCACTGTTTTCTACTTTAAGTTAGGATTTGCAAAAGGAAAGAGTACTCTCCTCATAGATTCACACACAACATATTTTAAAAAAAATAATTAGATTGAAGAAATTTTGAAAGGCTTTGGTTTGGTTAAGAAAATAAACAACATTCAGGCCTCAGCTTCTGATGGTCCTCTCATGAGTGATGTAAGTAAAATTATGAGACACTGCAGAATACATAAAAATGCATGTGGGGAGACTGAGGCAAGGCACAAGACATGCAGAGAGCACACAGACAGGGAGGGAGAAGAAAAAGATTATCAGCTTCTGGCAATTTGCTTAATGGTAGTCTTGAGAGGGAAACCCAAACTCTGTCCAGCCTCCAAATCCTCAGGGGAGAAAACAAGTCCTAAAAGGTTTGGATTTTCTTTTTGCCTGTTCTCAAACCCAGGCATGCCATTTTCTGCCCTCTGAGTGTGCCAGCCCACAGAACAGGCACTGAGCAGACACCTGAGCTTGGTTAGTTAACAATAGTATTATTTGGTTGTTATCCATGTTTTACCTGTAGAAGTCAATACTTCTGAATTTGCCTAATGTAAAGGCAAGTTTTTATTTATAAGTTCCCTAATAAAAGCTCCACAAGTGTGGGAATAGATCACCTGGCCATCCAGTCCATGTAGCTCATGCCACTGCAAAGAGCTGCTTCTCTTGATGATCAACAACTTTCACAATCATCTTGAATTAACAGTCATTAGAGGATTATGTTAATTTTTATGTTGGTTGATGGCATTTAGATAGAGAAGAGTCCTGCAAGCTGTCTTCCCAGTTATGTAATGCAGCTTTTTTACTTATGAGTGCCATTAATTATGTTTCAGCTCAGGAAACTGCCTAGATGCTACATGTTAACAGTAACAAATAGAACTGAAAGTTGAAGGGAAGAGAAGAAAAACAATCCAAATCTGGGAAGGAAAAGAAAAGCCAGTCATCAGGATATGTCATTGAGTTACTCAGACTATTCAGGCATAGCAGCAGGTGGAGAAGATCCTGATAGGAAAACTGTATTTTGATAGCACTGTCTCAAAGTTTTAGTTTAGTTAGTAGCCTACAGTGAAACTAATCACATTTCTGACTAAGGAAATGTACAGAGGACACTCTGTTAGTAAGGAATTTGACTTGCTCAGTGAAAAAAAGCCAACCAAACCAACCAACCAAAAAAACACACAAAACAAACAAACAAAAAAAAAAAAAAACCCCCCAAAAAAAAAAAAAAACCCCCCAAAAAAAAAAAAAAACCCCCCAAAAAAAAAAAAAAAGAAAAAAAACAAAAAAAAAGGGATTTTTTAAGACATTAGGATTGATAAGAGGACCTTCAGTCAAATAAGTTATGTGAAGGCAGAGGTTGTGTCACTGCTAAAATGAGGGCACATTATATGAGGACCAAAGAGGAAAAAGGATATGAAAAAAGACTCTTAGAAGAACTTGCTTGAGCTGAGAGACAAAGCAAAGGTCAGCTGGCTTTCAGGACAGCAGAATGGATCACAGCTTGAGATGGATGCAAGAGAACATAGTAAAAAAAGCCCCATAAACCTGCAGGAATTTTTAACAGAAAAGCAAACTGGAAGTT
Source organism: Urocynchramus pylzowi (assembly GCA_013397555.1). Lineage (NCBI taxonomy): Eukaryota > Metazoa > Chordata > Aves > Passeriformes > Fringillidae > Urocynchramus > Urocynchramus pylzowi. The sequence goes on along the minus strand of VZRH01000166.1, from coordinate 114,400 downwards.
GCAAGGGTCTATCAGCAAAATGCAGTCAGAGAGAGCCTACAAGAAGCAAGAATGAAAGGGTGCACAAATTTTTTAAACAGAGACCAGTGTGACTTCCAACACCTCCTTTGTACTTAGTAAGTGGAAAATGATATTGAAAATAAAATACAGTTAAGAAGACCAAAGCTGAAGATACAGACCAAGAAAAATTATTTGCAGAACACACACTGAAATAAAACTTCTCCTTGGGAGTGAGTAAAGACAAAGCTTCCTCCAGTGGTGGGGATATCACGTGTAGACATTTCCCAAGCATTTCTAAGTTGAACACTGGCACACCAATTAATGGGCCCTCTGACATCACTGGAAACCATCTGGAAGGGAAATCTAAGCTTATTAAGAACAGATGGGTAAGAACCAGGTCAGCCTTCCCTATTGCTCCTATTTGTAAGCTAGATGTAATAGTAACCTTGTAAAGACAGTTTGAATTGCTCTGGGAAATCATGCCTAGGACTTAACATGCCAGACAACAGGCACTGAAAAAGAACAGGAACAACCAGAAAAAGCTGTTGCCTGAGATCTGTCTCCTACAGGCCCCTAGCTAAAGACTCCTGCCCTTCCCCAAACCCTCAGCCTCCATCATTACCACAGTGATCTGGGTTCATTATTCCCTCAATCTAGAAACAGCCTTGTTAAATAATGCAATTGTTGAGCACGTCATGCCAAGAACAATATCTGTGTTTTCTTCACCTGGCACCCATACAGTGGTCATGCCAGGTTATGGGGCTCAGGTTGATTTTTAACAGTTTGAATGTTTTGGAAAATAATATGTCATTCAGCACATTCAGTCAAGCATTAGGTTTCTGCAGTTTAATCATCCTGTAATAAATTCTGTCAAAATTGTTAAAAGGTTTCTTAAAAATACTGAGAAGTCAAACTCGGCACCAGTAAATGAAAAGAAAGCCTGAAAACTTGCTGAGGTGTTATTTAATAGAAAGCCTACACCAGTTGCATGAATATGTAACCAGCTGTGTTAAAGCTAGGCATGTTGCAAAGCCCTAAGAGAACCACAATAAAATCATTTAGAAATACATAGGATGAAAAGATCACTTGAGCTAACATCCTTGCAGGCAAAGACAGTACACTTGAACATGTAGAAAAAATACATTATTTATATGAGTACAAAATGCATCCATTGATCTTTATGAATAGTTCCTGAAAAGCAGTTGCTAAAGAAATTACTGGAGAAGCTGCTGATGCCCACAGCAGCCTGTCCAGGAGATGACAAAGAGAGGCTGCTGCTGCAGAACAAGCCCACTGCAGCACTGCCCATCCTGTGTCAGTCTGGCTGACATAGGAAGAAGCAAACCCCTCAGAAATCAGTGCTCCTCAGGCCAGACCTGTCCCATCACCATCTTGGTGACTGTGAAACTATCAATCACATGCATGAGTCAGAAACAATTTAACCCTTTCTCAACAGATCTTAATTTTTTTCAGAGGAAAAAAAAGTGAATGAAAAGCCAATAGATCCATGCTTGGTGCCTGCCAACTAGCACACATGTTGCTGATGGTTTGCAAGCATTTCTCATCTAAAAGGGTGCTGAGGAATGCTTTCTGCTCAGTACTTTAAAGGCACCCAGGTACTCCAGAGGCAGCTAGAGGTTCAGGTTGGGAAGAAGATTTAGCAAATTTATGATCCTGAACAAAAGTCCCATGAAGAAGAATCCATAGATTAAGTTGCTTTTCACTTTTATTAGCAGCTTCTGCTCTCAGTGCCTCACTGGCCAAAATATTCCCAAGTCTTTTAGCTTTAGATTCCCAGATCTGCTTGGGCTAGAGGTTCAGGATCATCTTATGCCAGTTAAAAATCATGCTGCAGCCTGCTCAGCTCTCTGTTGGTGTCGATACAAGCAGAACTGGAAATCACTCATGCTGAACACCGTATTTGGGCTTGGGTTTTGTGGGGGTTTTGGCCAGGTCAGTTTTCAAGCAGGTGAATTCCCTGCATCTGCTCTCTCCCATCCAGCAGTGGCATGGGGGAAACAGCAGCAGCACCCACCTGGAGGCAGGAGTGCTCCTTTGGGCAGTAGCACAAACAGAGAGTTGCAGAGGGTGACCCTGAAAGAGCGTGGGCTCCTCAAGGAGAACTTCCACGTCAGATCTGGTAGTCCAGTGCCTGCAGAGCCCACAGCAGTGCCACACCACTGCACACTGTTACAGCTGCTCACACCAGATCCTGCCTGACCTTCTCCATATAACACCCAGCACCTAATTCTGGAGGCAGCTGGAGGCTGTGAGAAACTCTCCCTGTAGTCAGAAATAGTTTTGACTTACTGGAAAATCTTATTTTTCTTCCAAACTGTGCATGTTTGCACCTGTCCTCTGTTCTCTGCCTGGTTTCCTCTTTTTCAGATCAACAACACCCCCTTTTTCTGTGGCTGGCCTGCTTCTCAGCAGGCTCTTCCTTACCTTCTCCTGTCTCTGATGAATTGGCAATCATACTCTGAAGCCCACCTTGCTGGAAATAACTTTCTCCCACATGATGGGTGGTTTCTTCTGTCATGGAGGAGAAGAATGGGGGAAGATGATTTATACATGGGCATCATTCCACAGAGTATTTTGTATAATAGCAAAACTCTTACCAAACCCTGCATCTCCCAGCCCCTGTCCAGCCCAAAGGCTGCACGTCCAAGCCCCCTTAAGCAGATGAAGCCATGGAGGAAATCCATGGAATGTTGCAAGGACCAATATAGAGTGACAGCTGAAAATGGTCACTGTTCAGTCCCTTCCCATCCACTTTAAGTCACTTTAAGTGACTTTCATTTTACTTCATGACTGTGTGGAAAGTCCTCTGCTCACCTGTGACTGACAAGACTAGATCACTAATTTGCAAAAGAACAACCTTTAGGCTTTTGCAAAAGCAATGAGACGTGGAATTGCATGAATTAGTGCAGCTTAGGGATTTACTGCAGTCACCAGTCTTTCAAAATTCTCTAAAGGCACTGATTGTGCCTGAAGATAGCAGCTTTAGGAAAGCTGATTAGATCCTACACACAGCCCTCCTCTTGGTTCCTCCCAGCTATGGCACACACAAGTGAACCACTTGTGACTCCTCTGCTGAATTACAACTTACACATCACGACTCCTTTAAAATAAACCATTCATTTTTGTTTCCATGTTATCACTCATCCCAAATGTTATCCCATTATCCACCAAGTTTCAAGTACTATGACCACAATTCAAGGTTTCCCCACCATCCATCCTAGCTGGAGCACACACCACTGGGGCACTTCTCCATCATCAGAGGTGCCAGACAGCAGCTGGATATCCAAAACATCCACCACCAGTGCCAGCCTGCAGGGTGGGAAGGAGGTGGCTGTGCCAGCAGCCAGCCCTCACAAAACCCCTGTGTCTCACTGCTCACTGCTGCAGGAGCTGGCTCCACAGCCCTGGTGGGACACTGCTGGGTGCCACTATTCAGCTCACCATGGGCTTCCCCAGTGCTGCTGTCATGGCATGGTGGGGATGTAACTTCAGCAGCTGCCATCTCCCTGCTTTTCTTGACCTAAATCCAGTGGGAACAGAGCAAGGACAGGGTGTCACAGAGAGATGCAGGCTTGACACAGCAGAACAAGGTAAGAAGAAATGTCAGCAATATGACCATGAAACAAAGCAAAGTTCTTTGCCATCATTAATTACAAAGCCTTCAGGATGCAGGAGCTTCCTGCCATTTACTTCAAAGACAGGTCGTGGTTCCTCTCTTGAGCACCATGATGTAGCTACTTTCACTTTTCCTTCTTCCACATTCCCTGCCCAGCCTCCCTTTGGCATTTCAGCACCATCACAGGCAGGAATCAACCTGAGGTGACCATATCAATGGATCAAGGTCATTTTAACTCAGCAGGTGTCACTGCATCATGGTATGCAAGGCAGGTACGTCCCCATTCCAGGCTAGAGATATGCTGAATGCTAAAGCTTGGCACTGCTTCTGGGGAAAGAATAGCCCCTAACAAAAAACTATGCCCCCAAAACAATCAGGGGATTGACACTGCAAAGTGTTCTAAAGCTACGACTAAAATTGAACAAACATTTTTAAAAAATGTGCTGAGGAGTAATTTATTCAGTGTGAATTCAAAAGACATTCCTCCGTTCATTACAGGACCACACAGCTGGTCTCAAGGCTGTACTCCAAGATATAGGCAGGGTAAATTTGTTGCTTCTCAAAGATGACAAAGATGGAAGGGTCTGTCGGGTCGTCCACGCAGCTGTCATAAAGTCTGTTTGAATTTTTGTCCCTGGGCGGAGGGCGGCAGTACTCGGGGCTGCCCCGCACAAAGTCTCCAGCGAGAACCTGAGCTACGAACATGCTGTAGCGCCCACCGAGGGAGGAACAGTACTCGTGGGAATAGCTGGCATCTCTGGCAAAGTAACTTCCTAGGGAGCAGAAAAAGCCACAGGTCAGACAGCACACCAGCCAAGGGACAAGCAGGTGCTAACAGCACCTTGGCAGCCAGCAATTCAACAGCCCCAGCTAGCCCTACAGTGTGTGGGAACATTCTTGCCAGGTGTGTCTTGCCATTCTTCCCACACTGGCTTATTGTAAAGTACCAGCAAACTCCAGTCCACGTTTCACCATCAGCCTGCCAGTCCCACCTGTCCAAGAGCAGGTAGCTGAGGCAAAGAGAGGTGTTTTTAGCTCTTCCTGGAATGGGATTGCTGTGGGTGCTACCTAAAGCAATGCAGATGTACACAGGTGGGAGTGCCCTAAAGGCAGGAGTACAAGGGTCAGGAGTCATCAGTGACTTTGCACCCACATCCCCCTGGGGTCTGCAGTCCCTGCTGCTACAGCCCCTACACCCTTCTGCACTTGTACCTTTTCCATACATTGTCCCATGAGTTCCACAGAGTCTCCAGTCAAAGTTCTGCTCACAGATGGCAGACACATGGGATGGACTTGTGCCATGGAACAGGAGCCTCTCGTTCACCCCTTTCAACTGATGGAGCTTCTTCATCTTTTCTTTTTGCCTAGAGACAACAACAACCCAAAAAACTACTACTTGTTTTCCTGGTTCAAACAAGGAAAATTTCCCAACTCAACTCCTCCTACTTCTGGGTCATGGAGGAACAGTGACACAAACCACTCTCAGTGGGGTTACTGCCTGCTTTGCACTTCTGCTGGTACCCTGCTGCACAGCTGGCTCCTGCCAGCAAAGCAAAAAGCTCTCAGCAGCACTATGAGCTGTGTCACCCACAACTACATACCACATGAGAGAGTAAAGAGACAAACATCTCTTGACTAGGAATTGGTCAGTTCCCATGTTATATAAATCCTGAATACATAAATATGATTATAAAACTTAGCTGTATGAAGCCTCCGTGAAGATTGCATAATCTCTGCCCTTATCTTTATCACAAAAAAAAAAAGTCTCCTCTTTTTTTTTTCCTAATTCCTATGTGGAAGAGGCTGAAACCAAAAGAATAAACCTGAAACACCAAAGCTCAGTTATGATGAAGGAAAAGAATTTGCTTTTTGAATAACACTAGCAAGAATTACACACACATCTTGCTAGGGATATTTCTACACACACAAAAGAACGTCACAGATGCAACGCTAACAACTCAGTCACAGAAAGAGGAGCCCCTTCCAGGACTGCCCCAGAGAAGCCTCAGCTTCAGGAAGCCAGGTTTTGGGGCAGTCATAAATCTGGGCCACCAGCCAGACATGGGCAGAGAGATAGGTGGCAGCTTCAGCTCTGCTGGACTGCTGCATTTGGCAGCTCCAAATGTAGACTATGGAGGACAACAGATCAGGAAATATCAGTCTTCTCATACAGTAAGGATAATGAAATAAAATAGATACAAACCACTGAAAAATGTCCCAAAGTGTTGGGTTCTGGATCCTCTGCAGTTGGTTGATGCAGTAATTTTTCATTGTCTTCTCAAATAGCCTCTTGATTTTTGTATATTCTTGGGAATCACTGCTGAGCTGTATCAACTGAAAATTTTTACAGCACTAAAATTACTGAGAGTAACAACTCCCAGTCCCTTCAAAGGACTCATCAACCTTCTCACATCTGCTGAAAAGCCCTATCACAAAAATCACAAACTGCTTTTGTTTTTCCTATTAACCCTCCTTTACCATCACTCCCCATGTGGAAGCACAGGCACTGACTGAGGGAAACCAGTGCAATCCCACACAAGCTTCCTTTTGAGGATGCACCTCCACATCTAGACTATTTTTAGCTCAGAGTGACCTAAAGTTGAAATGCACAGCTGTATTCAGGCTGAAGCAGAGTGAAAGTTTCACCTTAATCTGACACACTAGCTCCTTCCCTACAGGGCTAAGCTGCAGTTTTACCACAGCAAATAACATCCTGCCCCAAACTGACAGAGGAAATACCCCCTTAAGACACAATTAATCTACTTTATCAGAGGATGAAGTGCCTTGGGAGAGTGCAAAGGACAGGTATGAGCACCAATGGCCTTTCTTACCCTGTGTGGTAACATAGGGGAGATGATACCACATCATTCTCAGAGAGCCTCCCAGGAAATGCACATCTGTTCTGAATATCAAACTGTCAGTCTTGTTTTATATCATAGCTGCTTATTTTACAAGACATTTAAAAGCTGGTAACATCTCAATTGCCTTGAATTATGCTCTTGGAAAAATCAGTAGAGGAGAGCTCTCCCCACCCACTGGAGAGCTGGAAAGCCCTACCTTGTACCCGATATCAGGTAGTGCAGTTTGGTCCCACTGTGGAGGATAGACAGGATGTGACAGAGTCATGTTTTGGCTACAGAATAGAAAAAGGAGCCAGTCAGCTGGTGATACTGCTAACCAAATCCCCCTTCTGGAGAATCTAACCACAGGCTCTCATGCAGCCTTCAGGCATCCATTCAGGAGCCATAGTTTGTTTTCTGTTTGAATGAGCACACCTTAGGTTGAACCAACACTTTAACTGAACCCTCAGCTTCACATGCACTGTCTGCTGGTGAATTTCTAAAGCAGAGACAGCTCTTACTAAAATAAATCAGTAGCACAAATAACATCAATAGCAGATGTGTTCAAATTCTGTTAAGCTGAACTTCTTTTAGAAAAAGCCATAAGATAGGGTATCTCAAATAAGTGCCTCTGATTCACTTCATTTCAGTGGATTTGCCTGTTGTGAATTTTAGTTTATCCTCAGCTTTCCAAGGGATGACATCCACATGCACCACAGCTCTTGGGATTGGCAGTCCCTCGCTCCTAATCGCTGCACAGTTTATTTATTAGTGTTGGGGCATAAATCACTGAATAAAAATTCCTGGCACAGTTGTGTCAGCCCTATGTGGCCTTGCCTCTCACAGAGAGAGCAAATCTGCTCTAGTGGTCTCTCCCAGCTGCCAGAGACTGCCAACAAACATCCCTCCAGAGAGTTTTACAGAAGCGTTGCATAATTTACAAATACTGTCACTGCAAAATGTACTGTTAAACTAGTCAGGAAAAGGTATCTAAAAATTAATTTAAGAAATATAAAATTGCATTCTAGGCAGGTAGAAGGAACTTAGCAGAAAGGTGCTGTCCTCTAGAGACATTGTTAAACAATGAATGTGTATATTACCTTCCATCTTGTCCATCTTCAGACTGTTTAGGCAGTCGAATAACACTTCTTTGAGTTTTAAAGAGCACATTTGTTTGGACCATGTCTTGAAAGAAAAACACAATAACTCAATAAGGAGATAATTCAATGTCTATGGACAGGCTCTCCCATGTTAAGTGAAAATAAAAGAGGAGTTAGCCCTGAATATTGCCTTGTGGTGCTCTCTCTATCCCACCCACCCCAGTGCAAACTTCATTCCCAGTTGCACTGCTCCTACTTGGAGATCAGCAAGATCAACAACCTGCTAGCACAGGTTGTGAAACTTGAAGGCAACCAAGCACCAACTGCACCTGCACTGGTATTAACATCCATTCTCAGGCTGCTGGCCAGAGAAAACCACATCTGATGGCAGGCCTGCAGCAGGAAAGAGTTTTTAGTGCAATGGGGGCCACAAACCTGGCTTTCCTAGCAGCACAGGGCTGCTCCATGGTGCTAAAAGCAAAGCCTGCCCTCCCTTCTTGGTCCTATAACAATATCACAGAACACATGCTGGGTGACATGGCTAATTATCCATTGTTTCCTCCTTTAAACACCACTCTTTATTCATGCCAGGAAACATTTAAAGTTTGGAAAGCTAACAGGGGTTTTAAGATGGGTAAATAAATTAGAAACAGAAAAGCATTTTTCATTTTCCCATTTCTCTCTCTATGCAACCAGCCCTAAATTTTTGTTTGCTGCCCTGGGCTTTCTCCCCCCGTAAGTAGTTTGCAAGATGTTCACTATAGGCTCACTTCTTCACCTTTTGACTTCTCAATGCCTTTTTTTTTCCCCCCCTGATTTCTCTTTCTTCCTTTTCAGGTGTATAAACACAAATGTATAAGCCAAGGTTCCACGAAGCATTTACTCTCAACTCCTCAACTCTTCTTCTGAATGTACAATATTGTCAGGTATGTTTTCTTGACTACAGATGCCCAAGTGTAGAAGCTTAAGTAAGGCATCTCAAAACTTTAGAGAAATTTACCTACTGCTCAATTTCTGCTTGGAGAAAGTTTGCAGGAGGAAGAAGAGCTGTTCAAAGAGATGCAGAGAGAGTGTGAAAACCTTCAAGCCAGCTGTGCTATGTAATGAAATTAAAACAAGGAGATACTTCACCTGCAAAGTCTAACTTATACTGCTGAGAACCAGCCCTGAAAAAAATAACGCCATTCTTGTCAGCTTGATATTCATTCTCCAGAAATGCAGATGTTACAGTGGCAGTGACGTGACCTGAGTGCTGCAGAAAGAACAAGGAAATTATATGTGTTAGAAACCACCCTTTGGTTTAGGTGTCACTGTGGGGAAATATCAACATTTCCCAAGGCCCCTATGACAGGAGAATGTTTTGAAGTCTCCATGGCTTCAAGCATTTTGTTCTACAGAGATGGAGGGGGTACCCCCACGGAGCACAGCTGCTTCTAACCGCAGCAACAAAGCAGCCTTCAGCCTGTGTGGTCAGCTCCAGCCAAATGATGTTTGTCAGCTCTGGAAAATGCACCCGCTTCCCAAGCCAGTCCCTTGAAAGCTTTCACAGAGTTCCAGTCCTGCTTTGAGGGACAATTAAGAAGACAATTCCACCCAGGCATTGGAGCAGCACTGCAAGGGCACCCAGCGGTGCGTGCTGAACACACCAGCTGCAGAACAACACGCTCTAAAGAGCTCTGCAGAGATGGCTTAACAAAAGCTTCTGGCATGAACAGCAGATGAATTTCACCTCTTTCCCATACTCAATCCACTCCTTGGAATCGTCGAGCCAATACCAGACATACTCCATTTTCAGGAGCAGACAGATGAATCAGGAGACAACACAAGTGCAGAAGAGCTGATGGGCACCTGGCTGCTTGCTCTGCCCTGCATTGGAAAAGAAATCCAGTTCAAAGTAGGGGTCTTTTCCAAAGCTGTCAAATTGTGCAGTATCCCTGGTCAGAAATCTATTCACTTCTCAAAAAAGGAGAAGTGCAGGTTTGCCCCAGAACACCAGGAATTGGTGTTTATAGGGCACGGTAAGCACCACAGAAATTACCCTGACCTCTCTGGCTTGGACCTGTGCCACTGATTTTCCCTAAAATGTATCTTCCTAAAATCACATTTTAAGGAAATACAAGACACCGAGATTCTCCTGCAGCATAGAGAAGGCCATAGAGAAGGCCATGGTGAGACAGCTGTGCCCCTGCAGCTTGTGGAGGTCCATGGAGCAGAGATCCACACAGCAGCCCATGGAGAAGGCCATGCTGCAGCATGTGGACAGGCCCTGAGGGAAGCTGCAGTCCATGGAGAAGAAGCCGTGCTAGAGCACATTTATCCTGAAGGACTGCAGCCCATGGGAAATGAACCTGCTGAAGCATGGGAAATTACTGAGAATGATGGAGGAGTAGATGGCAAGGCTTACAGACTGAGGACAACATCCATTTCCCTTCCCCTCTGCATTGCTTTGGTAGGAGGGGGTAGAAAAGTCAGGAATGAAGGAGTGAAGTTGAACCTGGGAATCCATGGAGGGGGGGAATAAGTGATCTCATTTTCTTTTCTCACAATTCAATTCTATTTTAATTGGCAATAAATTAACTTCCCCCAAGTCAAGTCTGTCTTGCCCAGTGTTCACCTTGGCTTTATCTCAGCTCATGAACTTGCCCCTCTTATTTTCTCCCTGCTGTCCTGTTGAGGACAGGGATTGAGAAAGCAGCTCTCACTTGGAGGAGGGGATATCATTACTTACCAGCAAAGTCTCTGCTCTGCACTCTATCCTAGGCACAGCACCTACAAAGAGAAGAAAATGAAACAGGTAGCCACCAATAATTACAACTCATGGGATGTTACTTTGCTTCCTGCTGTGCTTCACCCTCCATTTAATCTCCCAGTTTTGGACCCAGACAACAATTTTTTAATATATCTCACCAGTACCAGTACTGCCCCTACAACATTGCCTAGCATGGATCACATATCCATAGCCAAAAGCTGCCAGCCATTGAGCTTCCAAGGGTCTGTGACAGAGCTACTCTGAGCTGCCTGAAGAATCTGAACACGATATTGAAACAGAAACTGGAAATGATCATGTATCCAGCTCTGACGCCCTTTGTACTTTGGCGGGGATCGAGGGTATTCAGAGCAGGCCAATGAGAGGAATCACTACAGGAGCAGCTCCCTGGGAGCTGTTTACAGTGCAAAGGTCCCCAAAACAAAGGCGTGGCAGCCCCGCACTGCCAGAACAAAGAGCCAGGAAGAGCCCGGGTCTCCTTCAGACAGACCTCGCTCCAGCGCTGCCTGTGTACGCAGTAACACCAGCCAGGCCTGGTCCTAGAAAAATGCTCCAAACTATTTTCTCTGCCATTGCAGGGCATTCAAGAGATCCAGCATTACCAGGAGATTTTTTGGACATGGCTGTCCCTTTTTTCCCCCTCTGCACAGCACCATGATGCTGCTGCTGTTGGCACGGCTGAAGAATTTGAAGTTTGCGGATTTGAAGGGTGGAATTTGAGGAGGGAGGTGGGGAGAGGGGAAATGGAAAGGAAAGCAGGGAAGTGGGGTGGGATGATGTTTCCAGGCAGCTTTTTTCCTCTGCTGCCCAACTCTCTGTGCCCTCTATCCCCACTCCAGATAACCCCTGCCAGCTCCCCTGCCGAGACTTGGGGCTCCCAGTCTCCCCTAATCACATGAGCTTGCAAATATGTCCACTTGTGACCTACTTTCCATTTTACTTTCCAGCATTTCGGCTCCATGCTGGGATTCTCCACTCAACTAACCCCAACTAGAAATAAACAGAGGTGAAACACTTCAAAAGCAGACAGAAATGTTTTGCCAGCAAGACAGGTAGTGTCCTTCACATTTTGCTGAAGATCTTGCTACATTGTCTTGTGCTTTTTATATCCTGTTAAGATAAAAAAAAAGCAAACTCTACATTTGCTTTTTATATCTTAACAGGAACAAGTTTATACAGAGAAAATTTTATACTTAAAAAGCAAGCTCATGCTACCTTTTCCCTTACACAAGAAGAAAAGATGAATGAAGGAAGATACAAACACAACTTACAGTATGACAAAGTGCAAGCAGGTAACCCTCCAGCAGACCTTAAAGCCAAGCCCACAAGCTATGAAAACCTGAACTTCCTGTGTGTCCAACCCTCCCCTCTCAGCTGCACCCTGGGAAGGCTGTCAGAGCCCAGCATGTGCCACTTCCCTGGCACAGTTCTGTCCTTGGGCTGCCCAGTCACCACCCTCAGGAGCTGAGGGCATCAGCCTTATGCTTGCCAGGCTGGATGAGCCCGCTCAACCCTTGCTCTGCATGGCAAAGGTGCCCCGAGTGCAGCAACACCTTTGAAAGTGAGCCACAGCTGGCCTGTGAGAGCTCCCTGTGACCTGCCCAGAGCACATCTGTACCTCGCTGTCTCGCTCGCAGCCTGTCCGTGGGAGCACGGGTGCCTCTCTCACAGACCCTTGAGGAAGTGGGGCTGAGTAACATTTCCTTCTGGTTGTTGCGACAGACGCATGCGCATCTGCCAAGCACCAGCAGGCCAGGCACAGCCCAGGGCTTTGGCAGATACAGCTGCAAAATCAGGGTCACTACAAACCAGCAGAGTGTATCCCTGCTTCTGGGCTCCTGTCACTGTACTTACCTAGAGCCAATTCCTCTCAGCCTTCCAATGGCTGGGGGTATTCAGGACTTTCTCCTTTCTATAAGGAGCAGCTTGTGTTGAATATCATTCTTGGAAAGCCAACAACTGGCATTGCCTTGCAAAGTGCCCCCCAAATCTCAGTGCAGGAAGTGGGTGCATCGTTCACCCTGCTCTCCCCAGGGCTAGGGCACAGGTGGGGGGTTTGGAGCAAGCAGAGGCACACCAACCTGTGTGTGCCAAGCACAGAGCCCTGTGAGACAGGCTCGCTCAGCCCCCGGAGCTCTGCACCGTCCCAGGTGTTTGTGTCCCTGCACCTTGAAGTCTGATCCTCCTCTCTGCTCCCCCCCGCACAAATCAGACAAGGCTTAGGAGCTTTCCAGTCTGACCTTCAGCCTTTCAGAAGCTGACAGCGTTTCCCAGCAGAGCTCTGAGGCATAAAGCTTAACAACAGGTCAAGTAGTCTTAAGATGCAAATTTGTTGAGCTGAAAGCATTTCTTTGACTTTTTTTTTTTTTTTTCCCCCTCTCAGATTTGTGTTCAGTTGAACTGCCCAGAACATTTTTCTTTCCTGGTGATCCAGTCACACCAGATCAGTAGTGGCTGAAACACATAAATCTCTGAGTTTCCATAAAGGGTACACTCTGAGTGCCTTCTATAGACATAGCATTAAAACAAACAAACAAACCCAACAGCAACAAAACTCCTAGCACGCACACACACACACACACAAAACCAAACCAAACCAAACAACCAACACCACAAATGTGATTATGAACTCACTTTTTTTCACTTCTGGCCATTCTTGAAGCTCTTATGCCCTCTGAGGCCTAAGTGTTTCAGTAGATATGAGACAGGAGCTTTAGGAAGAGCATTCTGGCTTGGTAGAAAATGTTTACCTATCTTTGCTTGGAGCAGCACACCATCCTCTCTAAAAACAAACAACTCTCCACAAACTGGAAACTTGAGCTCACTGTAAACCTATACCTTCTGAACATCGTATTTTTAATTTTTATCCCTTTTAATTGCAATATCATCCATGGAGCTGTCAAACCTCTGATTTCTCAACCATGGTACTATATCTGTCTGCATTTCCAGTATCTGGGAATGGAACAGCTCTCGGAGCAGACATCCTATGTATAGCCCTGCAAGATCAGATTCCTGCACAGTCAGCAGAGGCACCCAAGTGTGATTTCCCTGCATATGTCAAATGACTTATCCTTTATAAAGAAACCATGGTCCAGCAGGTAGCGTTACTTAGTTCCTCCCATGAATTTCAATTCTTGTTAGCTTTTTCTCTTTAGAGGAAATGGACAAAGAAGGGACTTTTCACCCTTTGTCTGTGGCTCTGTGACACGCAGCAGCTCTGTTGCAATTTCTGACTGCTCCAAGGTTTGTTGTGGGAGTCCTGATGCTACAACACGTGCACACTGTGCTCACTTGGGCATTGCAGCCTGGGACCAGGCTGGCAGTACCTCATGCTTTTACCTTAAGATATGTAAAATCCCCCAAACCGACGTGGGTGGACCCAGGAAATGTTGGGGTGATTGAGCTCACCTGGTTCTGCAAGGTCTTCTGCAGGTTGGTCCCCCAGCCACCCATACTGGGTCCTGATCCACCACTGGGGTGCTGTGGGAAGGTGTGCCAGGCAGTTCAGCATCAGCAAAGCCTGGCACGAGGAGGGATTGGCTCTTGTCTGGGATCCTGGAAGCATTTCCAGATCTCACTTGAATCCATTCTATCATTTAAAGCCAGTAACTACTCCTGTAGATTGTGATGGTTTCCGCTGTGAGGATTTTCCCAGTGAGACTGTATTTCCTGTTGGACAATGTCCAGCAGCTTGTAAATTAAATTGTGGGAGGGTAGTGGGGAAACAAGCCCTGAAACCACACTGCTGCTGTCCCAGCTTAATTCAGCACAGGAACAGGAAGTCATTACAAGAATAATAATTCTCAATTGCTTTGAAAATAACCCAGCTTTAGTTCCAGAATTTTACTTGTTTCAGTATATGACATTGGATTTGTAAATGGTACTTTTTTTTTTATTTTACGTACATAAATGTTTGATACAAAGGATTAAAAAATGCTCCACATTCTGCTGTTCCTCTTTCCAGCAGTCATTAGAGGAGTCTCAGCATGCTACTTCCCATCTTTTAGGAACCGATTAACAATTACGTGATTGCAAATAGCTAATTGCTGTATTATCTGGACATAACATTGCCACATTAATAATGTAAACCAAAGTAATCCAATAATGGAAACCTTTCTTATGCCATTAGTTCAAATGAGCATTTATGGATTAAATCAGCAAGTCATGTGCAACTGGCAAGTTAAAGCTTGGATGTGAAGTCACTCATGTCTTCTTACAGCAAGATGCACTAATTCAGGAATCTGCCCAAGTCTCATCAGTGGTCCTGTCTAATTAAAGGAGGAATTGTATTTCACTGGAGCTAGGCCAAATTCTGAGTTTACAATTTCACTGGTGAGGAGTGGGTCTGGGAAGCTGGGGGAGGGACCAGGATCTCTCATGTTCTAGTTGATATTTAACTGATTGTTTTAAAAATGCATTTGTACATTTTAAAATGTAAATTTCAGAAAAGTAAAATTCAAAGTTGAAAGATTATTTCAAAGCTAAAAAACTCATTCTGCTTATACAAAAATCAGAGCAAAACATTCTGATTTTACTTTGTTAATACTTGAATTTCAAATATCTTCTCATTAGCTCAATTTGCACTTTCTGGTGAATAAAATAGTATACCCCTGCATTCCCCTTTCCATTTCATCTGCCTTATTTCTAATCTGCTCACCCCAACCCTTCCCCTTATCCACAACAAGGCTGCTGTAGTGGTTCTGTTTGAAACTTGCATTTGGCTTCCATGTATTGGATTCTAAGTTTTGCAACATGCCCACTTCCTCTATTTGCCCAGCCAGGAAAACAAAATACTGTCTCTGTATACACACACACACACAATTTTTCTCAGGACTGGGCTAAGCTGCAAAATTAGGGTCTTGGTTTCAAAGACACTCTGCAGGCAAAGCAATCTCATTTCAGAGAACTAGTTTGCTTTTCTGAAAAAAAGAAAAGGGCAGGAACAGATCCCGATTGGCAAGCTTAGGAACACTTGCAGCAAGGTTTTGGCTCAGTCATCCTCAGTTGCACTGACTAGAAAGAATAAAAGCA
This sequence comes from Urocynchramus pylzowi, assembly GCA_013397555.1. NCBI lineage: Eukaryota > Metazoa > Chordata > Aves > Passeriformes > Fringillidae > Urocynchramus > Urocynchramus pylzowi. Next base: position 99,025 of record VZRH01000166.1, on the reverse strand, counting down.
CAGCCTGCTTTTGGTAGAATCAAAGGTGTCAAAAAATGGTCTAAGCAGATTTTTATTGTCTTCTGTGAGTTTTGATGGTTTTCTCAGTAAGTCTTGATTTCTTGTTGGACAACTTCCAGTAGTAACTGTAGTTTGTGTGTAAGATAATCTGAAAGGGTGGGAAAAAAAGGAAAGAAGCTTAGTCCAGAGGAAATCCTGAGACATGGCTGAAAATCAGAGCATCAGCACTGATGGCTGGAGCACTTTATGTTGTCAGATCACTGTATCTGTTTCCTTTCTTGCTATACGTTTTTTTCTATTGAGTGGTTACTGATGCACCTCCATCCAATATCAAATCAAAAGAAAGCAAGACTTGGAATAGAAACAACAAATTAAATTCAAACCCAGGCTCTCATTTCTGAAAAAACCCTTGTGCCACCATGCTTACATCCAAAGGAAATCTGTACTAGACACTGCCTGGAGTGGAAATTGACTTCATTTCCATGGCTACATTTGTGCCCAGACCATCCTGGCCTCTTCACCAAACACAGAGACCTCTGGCAGTATTTTTCTCCTAGCAGTCCTCTCCCCAGCCTTTCAGCAGGCAAGTTTGTGTATGGGGTTCCAGCATCTGCCTGTAGTCTCTCCATCCTCACTTTTAGTCTTTTTGCTGCGTGTCAGACAGATTTCACGCAGAGTTGGTGATCCCAAAGACACGATAAAGTTTAGTAGGTACTAGGTGGGAAAGCAACCCTCTCTGTTCCCCCTGTTGGTAGACCTCAGCCTTGTCTTTGTTAAAACAAATTTGGCTGTGGAGGCTGTGCCTTGGGAAAGACATCAGAGTGGTGCCAGGGGTCATGATTTAGGTTTCATGAGGTCTGTTGGTCAAGGAGCAATTTGCATCAGAGATGAGCCCTGGGAACAAACCAGCACCCTGACCCTTGAGCATGTTTAGGTCCACAATACTGAATGTCAAATGCATACTTACAAAAGAGGTTGCGGCAGCGGTCTGACATCTGCCTGTGAATTATGAGGTAGTAGACTGGAAAACCACTCAAAACTATGGTGCATCCAATGCTAATGTTCACAGGGTCTGAGTAGAAAGACATTGCCACTGTGAAGAGGCAGATGATGGTAAAAGAGACAGGAACAAACAGGGGAACCTGAGGAAAAGAGCACAGAAGACTATCAGGGAAAACTGGTGGCTGTAGCCAACCAGACTCCATATGTGCCAGCACATGCTGTATTCATTTCTCTGCCTAAAGAAAATGAGAAGAATCATGTCCTGTCCTGCAGAATGCTTTTGTACAATCAGACTGCAAAGAACTGCATCAGCTTCAGAGCCCAGTGTGCCCTGTGAGGTGCATGCCTCCTATATTCATGTGCACCAAAATCTAAATATCACTTGCAACTGGAAGCCAAGCAAGGGGAGAAGCCACCTACACCCCACGGCTCTGTGAATTTCCTGCTCCTGTGCATGCACAGGTACACTTACCTACTTGCCACCTAAGGCAACTGCTGAGGGAAAATCTGCAGCCAAGAAGAAGTGACAATTTGAATCAAACTGCTCTTTGTTTATAAAATTCATGACTCTTATTGACCTGCCTCCAGTTTGCCTGAGACTTATAGTGACTAAACCAAGACAAACCAGACTCCCTATCCCTATCTCTGTAGTATCTGCACCAATAATTTCAGTTTCAGTGAAAATCAAAGCAGCACTCAGCACTTCAGCCATACCCTATTGGGTAAGCCAATTCATCTGGGTTATTTGGAGAGCAAATAGGAAGACTGCAATAAATAATAAAACTGTGAAACACTCCCTCTGTCTCTGGATCCAAACTCAGCCAAGAAACTCCTTGCCATGGCTGATGGAATGAAGGAGCTGCTCTCACACAGGGTGACAATCTTTACCAGTAATAAAGATTGTATTTTGGATACACAACATGCCAAGTTGGAAGAGATCGGTTGCTCTAGGTATGGCAGCCATCCAGCCATCAAACTTAGGTACTCTTGTCTTTCCAGCCAGAGCATCCCCTGCCAGCCTCTCCTACATGCACACACTCACGCTGCACATCTGCTTGAGAGGTGTGCGAGCGGGCTGCTCCCTCCTCTTTCCGGTGTTTTCTCACCGTTTTTTAACTCAAAACGCTGTAGAGAGAGTAAGTACCTGAAGTACCTGCACTGTCACACGTGTGCCACGCTTTGCTCGCCACCGGGCAGCGGCAGGCGACGGCCCGCCCGCGGCCACTAGAGCGCAGCATGTGCCCGCGCCACCTGCACAGAACTGATAAAAACCCCAGCCTCTTGCACAGAACTGATAAAAACCAGGGAAAAGGCAGGGGAGAAACCAGCCGAACTGACCAAAAGGACAGTATTTCTCTCCCTCGTTTAATCAGCATTTAGGAGCCGCTAGAAGTCGGAATCTTTGTCTGAAGAAAAGCAGGGCAAAATCTCAGCATCTGAAACCATCAGCAGTGCCACCCGCTGATAAATCTCTCCTGAGAAGATTGGTTTGAAAGAAAAACTAAAAACTTATTCAGTTTGGTGCTGGGGGAGCACGCGAGTGCAGCCAACCAACAAACTGGGAAGCCTCAAGGTCTCTGCTAGATGCAAAGACCGAGAAGAAAAATTACCCCAAACTTTGCAGGAGGATGCAGGCAGCTCGTAGAGGACCCTGCGAGCTGCAGGAAGTGTTTCTGTCCCCCGAGCTCCTCGCTGCCCGGTGCCAGCTGCCCCGGAGGTCCTCTCTCATCCCAGGAGCTGCTGCCTGGGGGCACCACGCAGGGGTGACCAGAGTTAGGAACAAACTGTGTCTGCCTCAAGCACCACCCCAACCGAGTGCCTCCTGCACATTACCCGGCAGAGGGAAACGTGCCCAAGCGCAGGAAAGCTGCTCCAGCACCAGCTCCAGCATCCCCTGCTGACATGAGGGGGATCCCAGCACCCAGCGGAGTGAGAAAGGCCACAAGAGGGGCTCATGGCTTTACATGAGACAGTATTTTATACCAGCAGATGACTCCTCCCGAGTCAGGTTTGCCCCCAGGACCCTTCCACCCATACTCCTTTCCCCCAAGCCTGACACCTTCCGGCTTCTCAGCTAGAGCTGGGACTTACCCACCACTGAAATAACATCCAGGCGAGAGTCCCTTCTTGTAGGCCACGAGAGATGAGGCAGAGAACTGCTCTCTGTACATCTCCTAGTTCCAAGCCTGAAACTTTGTCCCTTGTAGCAAGCAGTCTTCTAACAGATGCATCTGGTGACCCCATGTAGAACTGGTTTTATAGGATTTACCACGTCTGGCTGTTCGGGCACATCAACCAGTTTCAGGAGCTCCCCACAGGCATTACTGAGCATCAGGGACTGAAGCCCCTTAGAGCCTAGAGGCAGCCATGGCCATGTGATGCAGCAATTGTGAGCAAATCAAAGAGAGGGATGGCAGGCTGCACGTGGGTGCTGTGCCCTTACCTTGAAGGGGCTGCGCAGCTCCGGGTGCCGGTGGCGGTGGACGATGAGCCCGAGGGTGGCCAACCCTATGAAGAGCCATCGGGAAAAGCTGAAGAAGTTCAGCAGATGGTAGATGTCTCCAATGCACACCATGGCAGTGACCAAAGGGAACTGAGCATTGTGAACATGAAATACAGTCATTACAGCCGTGGACCAATGGACCACCTCCTCCAACCCCCCTGCAACTACTTCACAGCCCCAGCATTTTGGAGGTCAGAGAGCTGTACAAAACAGTGTCACAGACTGAGGGCAAAAGACCTAAAGGCACTGTTCTGTAGTGCTACAGAAAAGAGTGACCATATCAAGATCAGCAGCATCCTTGATGCTTCATGTCCAAGCCAGGACAATTAAAACATGCATGAGCCAAAAGCCTGCACTGCTGGTAGACAGGCTAACTACAATGACATCTGCTACGTTTTTAGCAGCTCAGCCAAGCTGCAACAGGCACTACAGCACAGTTGGGATGGAGCTGGACCATTGCCATAAAAAAAGCCCTGAATAAACCAAAACATGAGACCAGACCATCTCTACAAATGCTCGTTCCTGCATTTTCGCCACACCTGGGAACTTTAGATTTCCAGATAGCCAAAGCCTGGCAGAGCTATTTTCATAAGGCAATATCAAGCAGCACCTGTGGCAGATGGTAGGGACTGTACTTTTAAAAAAGGTGTCTAATGTTATAAGGCAGGGACTTCAAGGTTGTACATTTGGATACCACTGCTGGCTCAAGGGGACTTAATACTTTGCAGCCATTTCCTGCATCCTGCATTCTTTATTTTTCAGACAGTAATTTAATGCCCCAACACCCTCTAAAACTCCTCAGTTTATCCAGTCCTTGCAAGAAAGCCAAGACAGCAAAAGAACAGAGCATGTCACACACAGCCAGATCTCCTTACCATTAACATGACAGCAGGAAGTGGGGTATGCCTTCGAATGTGGATCATGGAAAAGAGAGGAGGCCACTGCCCTTCCCTGGAAGCCACAAACAGAGTCCTAGGAAAAGACAGGGAGCCCTGTGCATTAATATTCTACATCCACATTAGAAATGAGATGAGTCACTAGACTGCCCTGAGGCATCAAGGCACCCTCTCCCTTCCCCAGCACAAGTCTGCTGCCATTCAAGGCCACAGTTTTGCCTTTAGCTGCACTTTCATAGAAAGTTTGGTTTGGGTTGGAACCCACCCCCCTGCCATGGGCAGGGGCAGCTTCCACTAGACCAAGTTGCTCAGAGCTCCACTTTGGGGGCATTTGGAAGAAAACCAAGGCTGAGTTTCCACAGCTCTCCCAAGACCAGTTCAGTGCAGTTCAGAGCCCACCACCAGAACCACTGGCAGTGTCTCCTTGGGTGCCTTATTAGCAAAGACCTTTGGGCAAGTCCAAAGTGACCATGAATGAACTCAGAGTGGAAACAGGAGTAAGAAAGTCTCTTGCCATCAAAAAAGGAATGAATCTTTCCAGTGAAAAGGAAGTGGAGGGATCACAAACTTCAGTCCTTTATAAGAGAAACTGGTGAGTTTATGAAATGGGACTGCCAGCTTTGAAGCCTATATTCTTATATGTACATATATAGAAAAAAATAAAGAGCAATCTCCTCAAATGACAGATGATTTCCAATCCTCTGGTCAGCTGTTGGAAAATACAGTTTGTCATACTGCCAAGAGACCAGCTACACACAAGAACAGCTACAAAATGAGAGCAGAGAGTTCCTTGCTTGCATCCCTCCTTTGACTCGTGAAAGAGCAATTAGGGAGAAGACAATCACATCCAATTTTAGAAATTTAATATCCTCAAACAAACCATGCCAGAGCATCAGCTGGGCTGAAGCAGGGCCCCAAGCAGCTGGGGCACAAGCGTACAACTGGTTTTATTGCTGTCTCTGTGGCTTTGCAGGGGTGTGGCTGGCAGGCAGCCAGGGGGGCCCCATCAGTGTTTATATGGACTTTCTGCAGTGATTATGTTAATGATGCCAGGATGGGGGAGAGAAGGTCAGCAGGGGACACGAAGAACCTCTGTGCTGTCCAGAGATTTCTCATCCTCAAAGAAAACCGTTATGTGGAGCAGCTAATGGGAAGGATCGTCCACACCTGTATTTAATACAGGACTTCAGGGTAGTGGATCAGATAATTCATTAGCTTTCAGGCTATGAAACATTCCTTTCAGATCAACTGATTTTTCCTTTTGCAATCAAAGCTGTGAAGCAAAACCCACTGCAGAGAGTTTGCTCAGCTCCACAGGACCAGCACAACATAGTTCTTCATAAGGTCTGTCCTCCTCTCCAATTTCAAGGCTCCCTTAAGGACATGGAGTGTGGCAGACAGTGAAGCTGGCAAGTTTATTTTTCCATGGAACAAAGCTTTTCTTATTGCTACAACAAGACTTCTTGAACCTTGACTATTGCTTTAGGAATAGCCCATCCCAATGACATTTCACTGACTTCAAAGCAAAGTTCTCAAGGGAGAGTTTGCCTAGAGAGCCTCACAACAGAGGGACCCATGCCCTCCAGCAGCACAGCTGGGTGAACCCAGTGGAAGAAGACTCAGTCTCACTGAGCAGCTGCCAACATCAACAAAGCCTTTAGTTCACCAGAAACATTGACATTTCACTTTAAACTGGGGATTTAAACTGAAGGGTAGGGGAGAAGATAAAAATCTTTGTTTGTGACCAGTCCTGGATACCAAAGTCTGGAGCTGGTCAGAAATAGAAAAAGTAGACTCTTAGCCAAAAGGGACCATCCTGTAGCTGACAACCTGGGAGTCAAAAGCCTTATTTCTCCCACAAGAGGGGCCCAAATGCCACTGTGTGGATGGGTAGTTGCACAGGTTGGTGATGCTTCCCTCTGATTCAGTGAGCCAAAAGCATAACAGATCCTTAGGGATGTGACCTTGAAAAGGTGAAGATTCCCCCATTCATGGTTCCAAAGCAGGACAGTGCGACAAGGACAGGCACCACGGAGATCAGGCTTTTGAAGGCTCGCTGCACAAAGCTCTGGAGGAAGAGCAAACGTGACTTTAGGGAACATGTGGTGACCTCTAGGTGACATCAGGGTCAAAAAAAGAAAACTTCTTCCATTGAAGCAGTCATATAGAAGACATAAATCTCACCTTTTCTATTGTCATCTGCAGGTTATTTTTCATTATCTTTTAGGCACAACAAGAAGAATTTACTGTTGCCCAGTAATCCAGAGAAATTACAAAGCAATAAAGCATTTCATAGGAAAACCATCTCTGAAAGACTTGCCATGACCACAGCATAAGCTGGCCACACTGAGGAGATAACAATAGCAATGACAACTCACCACAGCCACAGCAGGAGAAGCCAGAACATCTTCTGTTCCCAGGACTGTGTAATAGGAGACGTTGGTGAGCATGTACCCCACAATTACCGTGATCACAGACACGATGACAGCCAGGGGGATATTTCTGCAAGGAAGGGGAACACACACACACACACACACACACACAAAGAACAAGCTGCTATCCCTTGTTATGCACAGTATTACTGCAGATTTTATCTGGTAGTACAATTGATTACAGTCAGGTGAACCCACAAACTTATTCCTCCTGCACTGCCCTTGGGAAAGCTGCAGGACCCCCGAGGCTGGTAACCCAGGGCAGCCTCCTCCCAGCCTTACCGTTCAGGTTTGACCAACTCCTCTCGCACAAAGCTGGTCTGAAACCTGCACGATGGGAAGAGACGGGGGGAGAGTCCGAGTCATGCTGAGGGCACCTGCCCGCTGCCCGGCAAGTGCCCTCCCGTCGCACCTACCAGCCGGAGTAGGCGAACATGCCTGCGTAGAAAGCCAGGGGGAGCTTGTCCAGAACCAGCGACTGTCTGTCAAAAGCATCCTGGAAGTTCTCGGTGTGGCCTGCAGAGGAGATAAACAACGGACACAGAGCAGGAAAACGTCAGAGACAGGCTTCCTTCCCTGTAGGATAACATCCCTTGTACCTCTTGCCCAGACCTGGGAAGAGTGTTTGTGATTTCCTTGGAGAAGGGTATTCAAATTCATTTCATTGCTTTAACTTCAGTGCTGTTGCTGATATGTTTACTTTTCTACAGTAACATTAAAAAGCAAAAAAAAATCTATCCCTTGTCCAGCTATGGTAGGCATTTCAGGAAGGGCAACAACAACAGCTAGCTGTTTCCAACAGACCCTGCTGTGGGAACAGGAGATCATGGAGATGAGTGGATCCATGTTGTCCTCTCCTTCCTTTAGGCCCAAAATTAAGTTGTTGGATTGGCCCCCATGTTCAGTCCCCAGCCCCCTCAGCAGCTGGACACACACTCCCCTTTGATGTGGTGCAGCCAGCGAGGCAGCTAACTCAGCTCTCACTGTGCTCTCTCCTGCTCCTGCTGCTGGAGCACTGACCCCAGCCCTGTGCTGGCCAGAGCATGGGAACCAGGCTGGAGGAGGGGATGGGAGCAAGACCTGCCAGTCTGACCCACCACCACTCACCCACAGGAAAAGACACAGAGAGAGAAGCAAATAACATGTTCAAAGTAGAGGTGTCTCAGATATTTACCAACTCCCCTAATCTTCCTTCAAGTTCTCTGCTTGAAATAACAAAGCAAAACATAACAAAAAACCAAAATCAAAGTCAGGATTTTCTCTAAATCAAACAAAAAAACATTAGGGAAGAGAGAAATGCTGAATGGCCTCTCATTCAAACACAGTCAAAAAGAATTGCATTCCCAACATTTTCAAAACCAGGTAACCCAAGGTTTGGTTTCACATCTATGTTCAATTTTCCATAATAAACTCTCTTTAAGAGGTGAGAAGCTTTCCTAGTAGGGCTTTACCAAGCAAGGTGTGACATGGCACAAAGCACATGGAGAAAGTCAGGCCACTTCTGTGGACGTGCTTCTGCAAGAAGTTCAGCGATGAGATTTGAGCACTTGGGTTTGAAAGGCTGGCCCAGCAAGTCTCTAATATAAGCCTGAGCCAAAGAGAAGGTAATGGCAGAGGAAAGGACAGAAGTGAAATAAAAAAAAAAAAAAAGCAGCACAAGGCAAAGGAATCAGGCAAAAGGATTTAAAAGTGCAAAACTGATTTTTAAGCACAAAAAAAAATTAAGTCAATCTGAAAATAGGTTTGAAGAAAACTAACCCAAAATACAGAAGTGGGCCTATTGGGGTACTTTTTTTATGTTCCAAAATGATGGCTGGTAAGTGATGGTGCATGAAAAGGATTTATTGCCTGCAATGCATTAATGAGCAATTTACAGTCCCCCGTGAGTCACATTAAATACAACCTGTCATACTGGAGTCTCTTGGTGAATTCTCCCTCCAGATGTCACCCACACTTATCCCCCCCACCACAGGACGGGTGCCAGGGCTCCAGATTGTCATTTGGAGGCATTCCTAACAATAATAGCTGGGGATTCCTAGCTGCAGGGGAGTCCTTCAGTTCAGAAGCACTGTCAGCCCAAGGGGAGCTTTGCATGTTCAAAGGAGCCAGCTCCAGACATCAGAAAGAAACACGAACACGGAGCCCATTGCCTGTGGTGTTTTCTCTGCAGAAGAAGGTAATAGCATGAAGAGGGAGCAGGCTTCATCCCTTGAGTGGGAATGCCTTGGGCTTTTCTATAAACTGAGGCTTGGATTAAAGCCAATCCTCTTGTATCGTTCACATACTGGTAGGGTTTTTCTCCCTGACTCTGCATGCAGGCATGATATCCTATACCAAGGTTATTGTAAATTCACTGAATTACCACCCATCTCAATCTGGAGGTAAAAAACATTAGCTTATGCCACAGAAGGGTCAGAGATGCCATTACCAGTGCTCAGCTGAGGGCTGGTAACTCATTACACAGCTGTGATTGGCACAGGGGATGCTGTCACATATCCTAAATGTCCATCGAATATGTGCTGCTTTGGACAGATTTTGAGCTACACTGGAAATAGGCAAGTCTGACTCCTAAGAAAGACCATCTGCAGAGGAAGGTTAGGGCGACCCTGGGTAGGCTCACACATCCTCTGGCACTAAGACCCACTAAATTTTGGAGAAAGCACCACCCAGCCAGGTGCATCAGCCCAGTGCAATGATGCTGCTTGTGCCAGCTACGCCGGTCTCAGCTCCCAGCTAATTCACATCTGGCACATGGACAGAGAAAGCTCCTGCCAGCTGAGTGAGCACCACACTTGTCACTTGGGACTGATAAAAGCCATGACGGGGGGCACATTGAGCACCCTCCTCAGCCATGCAGCAACACCTACCCTGGGCCAGCAGCATCATCCCTGGCACGATGATGAGTGCGAGAGCCAGGAGTTTGACAACGGAGAGAGCCGTCTGCAGCCGCGCGCTCCAGGTGACGCTCCAGGAGTTGAGGGTGAGGACCGTGTCTGGAGAGGAAACCACTCTGCTGCAGCTGCAGCCTGGGCTCAACACACACAGGGAAAAATACAGCAGCTCTCCCTGCCCGAGGGATGCTGGGGGAAGGCTGCATCTTTATGCCTTAGAGAGGATGCCTGGGGTGAGAGATGTCAGAAAACATTGGTGTGGTCCAGCAGAAAGTGTTTAAAAAGGGAGCTGACTTGTGCTCCTAAAAGGGAGCAAGAACCTGGTTCCTGCTGGGTGATCCACACCTGCCTGGGGGAAAGGTGTGGGACATCTCAGCACCCCACCTCACAGCATTCTCTGTGCCAGTCCACACCAGTCTGGAGCAGGCAGGACAGCTTCATGGGCTGGATGCACCAGGAGAGGAGTCCAAAAGCTCAAGCCTTACACCTACAACTCATGTGGCTTTTGTACAATTACACATGGAGAGTGTCTTCTCCCACACCTGGCAAAATCCCCCTACCTAGGGCTCCAGATGGTCAACAGGGAGGCCCATTCCACTTCCTAGAGAAAGCCAACACCATGATAGTGGCCCAACACCACCAGCTTGAATCAGAACATTTTGGTTAGCTGAGGAGGTAAGACAGGACCCTTGTCCCACAGCTGTCCAGGAAACAACACCCCTAAGTGCTCCTAGTCCAGGGCAGAGAGGCCAGGATGGACAATCCCATAAATGTTAGTACTTACAGTAGCCCAGGAGAGACACGAGCTTCACCGCAGGGACAGGGGCAGCACAGGGGGCGAAAAACGGCTCCAGCAAGTAACGTCCAAAGGCCAGGGAAACCACAGCACTGTTGGCAGGCCTGGAGTGGGGAGTGAGGGGGGAACCAAGCACAAACTGCTCTGAGGGTGGTTGAGAAATGGCATGAGGTAAAACTGCACAAAACTCAGGAAGGGGAGCAAGTTTCCCCACCTGGCTTAATCCTCTCACCCATGCAGATGGTGAATTCGCATCAAGTTTTTCTCATAGGTTTTTCTCAGTAAATGGGTTAAAAACCACATGCTGCAAAATGATTAATTTCCAACTTGAAAGCAAAAGTTGAGATTAATCATACTGAGCAATGCAAGTGTAGTTCATATGTTCTGCTTCATCTAAGCTTACATGAAGGATACAGGTTATTGAGAGGTGAGGACTTCCTTTTTAATGTTAAAAAAAAGAAGTAGTTCACAATTTTATAAATTATTTAACTTGGGGCTAAGCCAGGAGGTTGTCTCCACTTTCTGAATCTGAAGGAACTAAAGAAGTTTCACACTGAAAACAGAAGATCTGAAATAAATCTGGCATCTATTGTCAGTCTCTGAAATATACCACAGCTCTTGGGGGATATGAGCTGCCAGGGGAGATGAGAGATATTCATCAAGTACAGAACACATTTAACATTTGTAACTATTTTCACATTGCTTCTTCTTTTTATCACTGAAAAATCTTTAAAAATCATTCAGCTTGTTTCTACTCTTTCCTTTACAAACTGCCTGGACTGTTACCTGGAGCCATAACTTTTGGTATTTTAAATTATCACTGCATCCAGGAAGAGGCAAGCAAACCAAATCTCTTACCTGATAGCAAAAAACTCTGCCCACAGGAATAAGAAGCTTGGCAGAGGCCCTAGCGTCTCCAAAATGTAGATATAATGTCCACCAGACTTGGTGATTCTTGTTCCAAGCTCTGCATAACACAAGGCACCTGGAAAAATTCAGGTAGAAATATACCAAATAAATAATCCCAGGGATTTACCTTTTTCTGTGTGATTTTTCAGGGATTGAACAAATCCATTTATAATAAGTAGCGAATGAGAGGAAGAAGAAGAGGTTTAACAGAACCACTTTTCCCTATTTGTGTGCACTACTGTGGTTTGAAGTAAGTTTTCAAGTAATTGGCTTACCTGTCAGGTGGAAAGAAATTCTCTATTTTGTGGTTAATGTTACAGCATTTCCATGGAAGCTCTGAAGAAGGCATGTGATAGAAATGCTGTACAGAGCTACAAGAGGTTTCCTTTGAAAGATACCCTGGATTCTTGCTTCTCCTCACTGTTAGACTGGTGAAATGGTGCTTACAAAGCAGCTACAGCCACAAGCCATGGCTGAACTGGTCATTTCAATCCTGTTTTTGATCCCAGGCCACATTCTTGTGTCCTTATCTTGCATCTTCACATAAATCCCTTCCCTCCTTTGAATCCAGTGGTGACATGGCCATGCCTCCAAGTCCCATGGCAATCATGCCATATTCAGGTCATGCAAGATGGTGACAACCTCAAGGTTTCCTGCCTCCCTGTTGGAAAATTTGTGCAGAATTCCTGTTCAAAGCATCAAATATAGCTGATCTCATTTATTCCAGTGGGTCCCTTTAAATGCTTCAAGCATGCATATAAGTATGTTGCTCAACTCATGGGATGGGACTTACATATATGCCCCACTTGAAAGAAAAAAAAGCATAAAAGAAAGCAGGTCTGTTAAATATACTGCAAAAAACTGTCAGAGAAATGATCAGGGGAGGTCGTCAAGCTGATAAAAGAGAAGAACAAACCAACAAATGCAGCTACAAAATGCAATCACTTGATAAAGAGGCTCCCAAGGCCCTTCCAGGAGAGTGCATCAAAGGATGCTGTAGAGGGAGAAACCTTTGCAAGTGCAGAGCTTGGCTATGTGATTACACACACATTACACACACATTATCATTTACGGCTCTGCCTGGTTAAAAGAAACACCATGCCCACATTATATTGTCAGCTTTTCTTTAGGCAGAAGTGTATAATTCAACAAACACAGAGGTTGCAATGTGAAATATTGGTACACGTATGCTAAGAGCAAGAACAACTTGTTGCCTTATTAACAATCAAATGTCTCAATTTCTAAACTTGCATGTACATGCCACAGTGTCAAAGTGATTTTTTTTCCCCCACATTGAGTATTTCTTCTTTCTTGTTTTTTATTTTTTGGTGGNATGTACCTGCCACAGTGTCAGAATGATTTTTTTTTTTTTCCCACATTGAGTATTTCTCCTTTCTTGTTTTTTTATTTTTTGGTGGATTTTTTCTTAGTAAGTTACAACAGAAGAAGAATGTTAAAGTCACCCACTACAATAAGCATCAGATTTCTCTCCTGGGCTGGGAGACCTTGCAGTCGTCCTAACAGCACCTTTAGAGACCTTCTGAGATGGTGATTTTACACCATTAGGGAAAGAAACAAAACTCCACATGTTTTATCCACTGTAACTTAGAAGAGCTATGTTATTTCAAAAGAACTAGAATGAAACTGTCATCAAAAATACAACCTTTGTGAGAAAGGACTGGTACTAAATGACAGAAATCAAGCCAATAGTAACACACAGATAGTGGGGCAGCATCAGACATCCCCACACCACTTCTTACAGACACCCAACACCTACCCTGGGCTGGTGCATCCCCTGCAGCTCCCCAGGCATTCTGTCTGATAGAAGGGGGGTCCCATGGGGCATATTGGGACTCTCCCTTCCTACTCTCTTCATAGTGTCCACAAAAAGCACAGCACAGCCCTCAGATTCCCTTTTAGGTGCCTACATCTCCTTTCTACCATACAAAAAGAGTCTGCTCATTCTCTCCCAGCTGTCCTGGCAGAGACCATGCTGTCTCCATTCACAGTCACTGTCACTCCCCTGCCCTGGACTTGTACATGAATTGATCTTCACAGACCATAAGTGCTGGAAGTTAGTCCATTACCCCAGGGAAATAATTTGAACTAAAACCTCCTAGTGACCATCCTCTGACTCCTTAAACCTTAGTTGCAGCAGGAACAAGCAATTTTGGGTTTATTCATCTCCCATCTTTCTAAACATAAAAATATGCAGGCTCCCCTCACCTCCCAGGAGCTTAAGCAAGGGTTGCCACAGCTCAGCACTCACCAAACATGGAGAGGAGCCCACAGGAGAACCAGACAACCAGGGAGAATCCCACGCTGCCAGAGTTTTTCAGAACTCCTTTGGGGGAAATGAAGATGCCACTGCCAACCATGCTGCCGATGAGCAGCGAGAAAGCCCGCAGCAAAGTGATCTTTTTCCTCAGGAAGATGGCCTCTTCTTTCTTGTCTTTCCCCATGGCTTTCTTCTTATCACAGGGGAAGGTCACACATTCAGGAGCTACAGTCTCCTAAGTGTCCTCAAGGCTCACCTGTAAGACAAGGAGTTAGGGATTCAAGGATCTTCTTTTCAGGACAATTTTTTTTCAGTAACTGGGCAAGAGCTTTGAATCTGTTCTCCTCAGCTGCAGGAAGTACCAGCTAAACCACAGGTGAGTAGAACACCCTTGGTATCACCTGTCTCATCAGTACAGCTCCCAAGAGACACTTCAAGTGTTTTCTGCTTCTTCTTCCAGGCAGCACAGAGTGTTACATGCTGCATGCCAGCCACACCTCAGGAAGATTCCCAAATTTGACTTTGAGTAATGTCAGATTGCCCAGACTGGAACTGGCCAGCTTGGGGTTAATTTGATGGGATCTAATACAATGATTTCAGCTCACTGGCAGAAAACAGATTTAAGGTTGCAAACCTAACAATCAATACCTAAAGAATGTCTGAGATTCTCTGCATTAGTTGGTGCACAGAGAGGATTTAAGCTTTTTAAACTTCCTATCCACCCTTGCTGAATGAATCAACACTGATTTTCTCTAGAGCTCCATTTAAGCAGTGTTTCTTAATATAGTGTCAAGCTTTTTTGCTTTCAAAGTACTGAAGAGTCAGGAATAAGTACTGTTTACAGCTGTAAGACAGAGCTTAGTCATGACAAACAGACGTGCCATTTCTACTATTAATATTAAAAATTCCTCAGTAATAACAGCAGCAGTGAAGTTTTTCCTAGAAAAGAAGGAACCTAAGACACTTCAGGGATCATGAGTTGATCCAGATTTAGTTCTCACAAACTGCAGCAACCTCCCACTTCCCCTCCTCGTCTCTCCTGTCTCTCTCTATCACCCCTAAATTGGCAACTTCACCAAGAAACTCACCTTCTGTTTAGGTAGGTAAGACAAATTCAGGTCAGTTACTACAGCCTAATTTGCTGTAGCAAACCTGTCTGTAGTTTTCCTAATAGCAAGGTAGATGTTTTACACTAGTAATTATCCCTGGAAGAGCAGGTAAGACAAGACTGGAGTAGATAATTTGGCTCTTGTCCAGCCTCCTGCCACACATCCCCAACAATGCTCATGCACTCAGCTTCAGTGCTTTTCTTTTCATTATTCTAACACAGTAAATTGCATTATGGTGAATATTTACCCCAGCCCCATGGCTGTTTTGCAAAGTAACACTTTACATGAGACCCTATTTTATGGGTTTCTTGAATAATTTAGTAATTGCAGTGGTGTGTCCACCAGGAGACAGTGGTCACCTCTACGAGCAGACCTAAGCAGACAGAAATTGCTCTCTTGGTAGAAAGATAAAAATGTTCCCCTGACTTTGAGGGGACAATTCTTGTTACCACTCACCCATGATACTTCTTGCATGCCCTGGGTAAACTCAGTGTAACCAAGGTCCTTTCTCCCCCATCCCCAGCTCTTTTCCCACCTGGAAGCTGGGGGAGGAAGTGGGGTTATCACTTTCTCTGCACACATATGACAAGCACATGCAGACAGCCCTTTCTCCTGCCAGCAGCATGAGCTGGTTTCTCTGAGATTGTGCCAAGCCTGCACAAGCATCTTCTCAATCAAACCAGCCAAGTTCAGTTATTAAACCCCTAATGAGTCCCATAGGACTCTTTAAGGCTCAGATGGGTCACATCAGCCTCGTCTGGTCCCACAGAGCTGCTCCTCAGAGTCCCAAAACCTCACAGGGCTGCTGGAGACAGTGGCTCTGGAAGAGCAGGGATAGACCCCTGGGAGCCTCCCAACCCCTCAGCTGCAGTTCCCTCAGACACTAATTAATTACCTTAGCGTGAAATACCAATATTGCCTGGTGTTCCTCAGCTGAAGTGAGACCCACACAGCATTCATTTGCAGGGGTGAAACACAGAGCCTCACCAAACAGAAGAGAGATGCTGTGCAGAGCTATGTCTAAAGCACCGTTTGGAGAGAATTAAAAGTGCACTTATCTGTTTGGCTGGGTTTTAAACAGAGCAGGTGCATTTACAATCCATCAGACTCCCATTTCTTGCTGGGATCCTGAAGCCACAGAAGACAGCGTCTCTTTGCAGGCTCTGAAATTACACAGAGAGAGCAGGGGAGGAACAAAAAA
>VZRH01000166.1:0-82963 GCA_013397555.1 Urocynchramus pylzowi | reverse complement strand
AAAGGAGAGATCAAATCAAATTTACAGACCAGGTTAATGATCCAAAGTAAACACCAAACTCCGTACTTCTGTCCCCATGCTTTTTTTTTCTTTATTTTTTTTTTTATTTTAATACTACTGCCACACTAAAGTATGTGGAGATAAAGCAATCCAGTCCAGTAAATTTGAGAAACATGAAATGTATCAGTACGTGTTCCAGAAGTGGTGGAAGAAGGAGGAAAAAAGGTGGAAAAGGGAAAAAAATATAAAGAGTAACAGAAAGCTATTGAATGGAACTTCAAAGAGTCACCTAGCAGAGCCCACAGCCCAGAGAGACCATTCCTGCCTGCTCTGCTTTCCAGCTACATTCCAGCACCAGGCACATTAAAATTCAGGGATGTTAATCCTTGTGGCAATGCTTAAGAATATTCACAATGTGCTTAGTGCAAAGGAAAGAGGCAAAGCTGCTTTTTGTTCACCCCTCTGACTTAAACAACAGGCTCAGATCCTTCTTGTCCCAAAATTCAGTACCTTTACAAGAGAGAGAGATCATCAGTCAGCAGGGCTGGAGAAAAACACTGCTCAAACTTACTGCACAACTTATCACATATACTGGCTCTTTCCTTCCTCATTCTTCATTTATATTGATTTTATTGCTGGTTTGGGGTTTTTTAGCTGTTAATCTTACCTCACAAGCACTGGAGCATGGACGGAGAGGGAGGAGACAGTTGTAAAGAGAGAATCATGTCTGTAGTGGTGTCTAGAAGCCCCAGCCAAGAGCAGGACCCACTGTGCTCAGCACAGAGGCAGAGTGGATATTACTCTGATGAAAAGCTAGTGAGATAAACAAGCAAGCTGGAAAAGGAGAGGAGGGAGACAGCATCATTCTCAGCTGGGAGCTGAGACCTAGAACAACGAGTGACCTTTCTCTTCCTATCACCCGGGGAGCGGGTGGCATCCCTGGGAAAACAGACTTTACCTCCAGAGTCCCAGTTCAATTACCTACCCCCTAAAAAACACCCCAGCTACTAGGGAATCTTCCTAAATATTTACAGCTGTATTTTCTTTGCAACCTCAATCAATATCATATAGCCAAGAACAGGTTAACCCCTTCCTTTTTGTACTGCAAAAGATGCAGGTGTCAAACTGTTCCTTGCAGTCTCACTATTTTTTCTTTTTTGGTGCCAAAAATGTCACTCCAATTCAATGTCTACCACAAGGCACAGAATCTAACTAAATAAAATCAGCAGTGAATGGGAGCTTTTTTATTCATGCATGAAAGTAACATAAATAAGCTTTAATGAGGCTGGTGGTGGTCTGTTCTGGGAACTCAATCAGAAAATCTATTTAGGAGACCTGAGAGATGTTTGTTTATAGACCAAAATGAACACAAGAAACAGGCTGAAAGGAAAAGACATGCAGCTCAACTTTTTTTCAGCATTCTACAGCTGGTTTGCCACCCTGGATAAGAAACCAAAGGGGACAGTGGTTAATAAATCAGGCTTGGGCTTGCAGCCCCAGATGTAGTAATAAATCCATGCAATTGCCTGAGGTCTAAGTGTAAAAATAATTTCCATTGGCTTCTCTTTCTAAAGAGTTTCACAAATGTCATCTTGTCAACTGTCTATCAAAAGACTACTATTTCCTAACATTTCTGTCTTAATGAAAAAATTTTTTGCCTTGACAGCAAAATTGCTTTTGGCTCAGGTCACAGAATTTCTATCATCTCATTTAGGCATTTCCAGTTGTCCTTCCAACAGGGGTGATTTTTCTGGAAAACAGGCTGATGGTATGGTGAGTCTGGACCACTTGATGATATAAGAATGACCTTTTAATTGAGAACTTAAAAGTGTTGAATGCACACTTTGGCTAAAAATCGGGCTAAACCAAGACCAAGGTTTTCAAGCAGCTAAATTCCTGTTGGCTTGAGAGTTCCTTGCTACCAGGATATTCTACACCAAGTTTAAAATTTTTTCATTATAACCAGTCTGCCAAAGCAGACATTACAAATGGAGATGTTTTATAACTGTAGTGCTGATTGATTTCCAGGAAGCACAGATCATACAACATCATCTCACTTTTCTAGGCATCTGATTGTAACTCTCCATTCAGCTGCCACAAGGAATGTGCACTTCTGTGTATCCAGAACTGATTTCCCATTACTGTTGTTGTGCAGGAACATTGGCCCTTTCATGAGTACTTCTTCCTCACATGTTGGCAGTGACACACAAAACACAAATCTAGAGAGATGCACACCTGATTAAAAAAGACTCCAGTCTTCTTCCACAGCACCAGCTATTAAAGACTGTCAGAAAACTGCACCAGCATCCCTGTAAGATGAACTGACATGATTCCTCTTTCTTACAAGCAGGAGCAGAGAATACCCAAGGCACTTGCCTCCCAGCCCATCAAATCCAAAGGAGCAACAACACCCAGAGCACCAGGCACTGGAGCACACAAATCCTAGGAAAACAAAGAAACAAAACACTTAACAAGAGACTGTCTCACATAGTTGTGTTTCCTGAGGCCAGCATCTTGGCTCTACATTATCTCTAGTGGGGCACAGTGCAGGGAAGTGTCCTGAGAGCTTTGTTCTTTTGTGGACAGTCCTCCAAGTAGCAAGCTGTTTTCACTCTCCAGATCAGACCTCCTCCCTGGAACAAGACAATTTGTCCTATTCAAAACTGTTTTCTTAGCTGCGTAAGACAGAACACAAACAAAAATAAATCTGAACGTTTCTAGCAGAAGACACCCAACAGAGAAGTCTAATGTTGTAGCAAAGTACGGCCAAACTTTCCCCAAATGAGAATTCTTCTCGAGCACTTCAAATTTAAAAAAAAAAAAAATTCCATAGAGAGAAACATCCCTCCTCATTCCAATGGTTTGTGGCACTGCATCAGTGCTGAGCTCTCAGGGGTTGTCTGCCTTTGATCTGAGGCTGGGTAGTGCCAATGCTCAACAGCTCTCACTCCTGCAGGGGGAATTCCTCCATGAACCAGGCCTTTGTTTTACCTCAGGCCTTGGCTGAGGGCTGTAAAGGACACTGCTTCCTAGCCACTGCCTGGTGACTTGAAAAAAACCAAGTTTGAGAGACTCAGGCTGCTCCGTGGGAGCTGTTACTCATCCCTGGGGCTGTTGCTCTGCAGGGCTGCTAAGGGGGGGTCTTCACCAAGGCCAGTATTCCCATCAGCAGTAGGCCAATGGCACCATCATGCAGAACCAGGCAGTGCTTTAGAGCTGCAGACTAATCCATAAGCCTCTCCATAAATATTCTGCAAGAACAAGACACAGATCCTGAATGGGAGAAAATGCCAAAATGGCCATGCTCATCACCAGTTTTCTTCACAAAGAGGTAGTTTCTCACTAATACCAGCTATCTCATCCTGCTACAGAGACAGGTCTCTCCTGGTGAAACTCCTGCTGGAGTCAGAAGAAACCCTCTGCTGCTTTTGCTGCTGTCAGATGGTGGGCCCCATCGATGGGGGTTCCTGACCTACCCTGCTTTAACCATCTGGAATGGAATCCTTTGAGAGCTGACTGAAGTAATAAAATTCCTCTTTCCCCATTGCTTCATATATTACATTAGTTTCCCCCTCAGTCTCACTGCAGTGCTGATGATTTATCATCTCAGGCTTCCAGTTCCCCTCAGACTCGACCTCAGTGCCTGGGTTTGCTCCTTCTCTTCCCACCTTCAAGGAATTCAAAATAGAATTTAAACATTAAAAAACAACAACCCTTTACACTTGCATTAGTCACTCACTTTGATTGCTACTCATGGTCTAACCCACAGTTAAACCTCAGTGTTCTATGCTAAATCCCCCACTCTGGCACCTGACTCACACACAGCCCAACCTCTGCCTTGAACATACCTCAGGGTGGGGGGACTCTCTCCTTTTGGCCTTTCTGCTCAGCTGTTACTCATTTAATAAAATATAAGCCAAATATACAATTATGCTGGAAGGAACACGTTTCCTTGTTAGGCCTTTTTGGCTCTCATCCAGCAATTTGCAGGCAATGGGGATTTATATTTTACTACCCAAAGTTTTGGATTAATTCCTTACCATTTTCCAGGCCTCTGATGGAAAGAAGGGGGACAAGAAGGGTTTTCTCTGACCTCTACCTCACCCCCCATGAGACACCAGAGGAACACACGTCCTGGCCTGGCCTGGGTAACAGGGAGCAGTGACTTGTAAAGGCAGCATGTGTCTTTTTATATAATATGGCACCATGTCATCCCAGGCAGTGCAGCCCCTGCCAGCTCCCCAGAGCCAGAGGGATGGCACCACAAACTAATCAAACACCTAACTCATGTTTTATCAGGTAACATACAGGTCACCCCCCATTTTCACTTGTATTTAGTGAGAATCGGATTCTAGGAACAAGCATGTCAACAAAACCAGATCAACATGCTCACTGGGAAGGTTAAGTCAACACAAGGGCATGTTTATTCAATTTTAATGTAAGTACAGTCAGGGAAGTATCTGCTGGGAAGGATCTCTGGGTGCCTCCAGCCCTGTCTCCCATAAGAAGCAGGATTGTTGCCAACACTAGCTCAGATCATCCCTTGCTTGGTCTAGCCAAGCCTTAAGCCCCCTCCAGAGTCCCTGACCTCTCTTGGTAACCTGTTCCAGTGCTGCACCATCACTCTGTGGAGAAGCTTCTCCCAAAGGCCACTCAGGACATCCCAACCACTGCTTGTGGCAGTTACCCACAGCCATGTCATCTGTCCCTCTGGGGGCCTCCAGGAGCCCACCTCACAGATCAGCTCATAGTGGCCTTTGGTGCTGGTGCTTGGCACCCCTCCCTCTCCAGCAGCCAGGGCTCCACCAGCCCCCAGAGATTCACTTCTCTTTGGGTTTCCCTGGAGTCTGTGGACTCAACACTGCTGCAAGTTGTGATTGCTTAAGTACAGAGAGCTACAGGAAATGAAAAGCACCAACTGGATGTTCCCCCCCAATCTGGAGGCTCCAGCATGTCTCTGACATCCCCTGAGCCCCACACTGATATGACCTACAGCCTTGGAAACTCTATTTTTGGCGCTTTTTTCCCCCTCCCTCTCCTTTTCCCATCCTGGACTTTGAACCTCCCTGTGATCATGTCCGCATGATTGCATCACCGGTGGCAGGTAGGGTCAGCACGAATAGGAGGAAGTACAAACAGCACTTCACACAGCACAGCAGCTGCCAGGAGAGCTGCAGCCAGCAGAGGTTAGGCACCCAGTCAGCTCTAATAAAGGCCTGCATCAGTGGAGGGGCAGGAGCTACAACCGTGGCCATTCATGCTGAAACAGAGCCCACTCCATCTCCGGCTCCAGAGACAAATCCGAGCCCCGCGGGTGTCTCAGGAGGAGGATCCTTTGCACAGAGCCCTGGGCCAGGGCAGCCCAGAGAGGCTCTACTGCAAGCTGCACAAAGGAACAAATACCATGTGTTTTCCTTCCCTTGTCACTGCAGCTCAGCACAGATGCAGAATATGCATGGAGAGAGGAAGGGAGGACTTTCCCTTACAGGATTCAGCTGTAGCCCTGTGGGGCACTTGGATCTGGGGTCACTTGGCCAGTACCAAGGAGTCACCATCCTGAATATGGAAGATCTGAATTCAATCCCCTCCTGGATGCCTTAGAACAATACCAGCCAGTGTAGCCCTAGCTCCTGGCATCTCCACATGGCTCCATCTTGGGAGTCCTTGCTGTGCAGGCACCAGCAGTTCAAACCTCTGCTTGTTTCTGTCCCCAGCTGACTTGCCATGTGAGACAAGGAGAACAAGGGGACTGCTCAGGGCAGCTACTGCTCACCAGGTAGAGGCAGGACAAGGAGACCATTTGCCTGAGGAAGATCACTGCCCTGGCAGGGGCTGCAGCACTGCCAGCAGTGCTGGCTGCCTCGTGGGACACCCTCTCTGTGACATCAGTGCTTTGTGAGAGGTGCCTCGTGCAAGTGAGAACATTGCAAAATTCAGGACATCTGTACAAATTCCAGATTGATGCAGCTGCTGAAATGTAATTATGAAAAATATTAGCCATTGAATTGAGAAGGCATTACAAAACATCTAAGGAGAAAGAAAATAAACTAGCATGCTGTGATTGATGCAAGCATGTAACAGCCTCCACATGTCACTGGGACCAGCACAGGCTGCACCAGCTGAGGCGTTCCTTCCAGAGATGGAAAAACTTCCAAGGGGAGCAACTACACAGCTGGGGCCAAGCCCTTGTTCCCTGTCACACTGCTGGTGAACCATGTGAGCCTCTACTGCCACACAAAGATAGGTTTTCAGGGGCACAAGGCCTCTGGCCACAGTTTGGGCTTCTGCACCTGTCAAAGCTTGGGACTGAAACATAATCACCTGGGATAAGATAATTAGATGTCAGGAATACTCCTCAGTCCTGTTCAGAATTGGACCTCTGGGCCACCAAGAGCATTTGCCTTCAATCAGCAGATGCTGAGCATCCCCAGACTTCACCAGCACTACCAGAAGCTGCCAGTCCCTGCCAGCCACTTTCCATCCCACTGCAGCCTCTGATAACAGCTGACCTGGCCCTTTGGTGCTGAGCTCTGGAGAGATTCAGGGACAAACGAAGTGGGAGGTCATGGTCAGTGGTGCTCCCTGGACTCACCAATATGGCCAAGGTTGTCAAACAATCACCCTCTCCTTTCCCAGTGTCTCTTTGGCTGCCCCTGACAGGCATCCTTGTACCAGTTTGGTGGGAAAAGTTACCATTCCAGCTCAAACAGCTCAGATCCAAGCCCCAGGTCAATGGGTCATGCATTATGCAACTGCACTCACATGCAAAACACATCTAGCCTCTTGCTGTACTTTCATAAAGCACATCCAGAAAAAAGATGCAGCATATCCTGCATATCAGCAGAGACAAGACAGTAAGAGCAGCATTAAGAGATTATTCCACATGCATCCAGCTGTTTCTATTTTACAGGTGGCTGCTCAGCAGCAGGTACAGAGGATAACAAATCACTAAGTTCTGGCAATCCCGGTAACTCTCTCATCCCTCCCCAGCCACCTAGTGCTCCTTTAGGCGAAGGAAAGATGAAGGAAAATGTTTCTTAGGGTTTTTTCCCCTTCCTCCCCTACACTCTTTTTGTTTTATCCTGGGAGCTGTAACTTAAAAAGGTGCCAGCAGAACGCCACAGACATGTAGCTGATGGAGAAGCAAACCATAATTTCAGTCCCGAGACAGGGAGAAGCCAACAAGTCTTTCCAAAGGTTTCGGCAAACTTCAGGTAAAGACCTCCAGGGTAAAGAAGGAAAGAAGGCACAAACCCTTGCAGTTTGATCACAGCCTCAAGCAGTGGGGAGCCTGGGATCCTCGAGGTGAAGCCTTTGGGGGTGCCCTGTCCCCATGCCGTGCCAAGACAGAACGAGCCAGCAAGCACATCCGGCCGCCACGGCTCCCACCCAAGGGGGATGCCTGCAGATGGTTTTTCCAGGAGGCCTTGGAGACAGCTTGAGGGTTTTGCTGCTGAATCAGGCTTTCTGCAGCACAGGCAGAGACCCCACAGCTGGCACCGAGCCCTGCAGCTGCACAAGGCCTGGCACGAGCCAACAGGGACAATCCTGGGGCCTGCCGCTGCCGCTCGCTCGCTTCCAGCCGATGGCATCGCTGGGGGCTCGCATCCTCTCAGCAGGAAAAGCTAAAAAATAGGCACTGCAGGACAAACCACAGGAAACACTGCCCTTTCTGGGACAAAAAGGACTTGTTGTACAGCACACGCCGTAGACAGTGGGGCACAGAGGAGGGGTGTAGATTTGGCACTTGAGTGCAAACACTACGTCCCTGCTGTGCCACATCCCTGGCTGCCTTAGCTGTAAGTGTTTTGGTTATTCATCTAAGAGTACATGTTCTGAAATATGTAATTGTCAGGCTTTTCTGGAAGCTCTTCAGATGCAGAATGCCTCGGTCCTTCCTCCCAGACAGCTTCCACCTGCAGGGAAAGCCAACCTTGTCACTAAAAGCCTCATTTTCAGCTGCCACTAAGTGTCAATCTCTGCAAAGCAAGCAGCCAGGGCCATTTTTCTTCCTGCTTCACTGTAGGTTCTGCAGAGCAAGAAGCTGTTGGGCACAAAGGCAGCACGGACCTTGGCCAAGCTCCGTGCAGGCTGCAGCAATGCATATGTGTACTTCTCCTTCCTTATTTCACTTTGGAGTGATCAGTCTTACAAAGGACTCAGGGCAAGCACACACACAGTGCCACCCCCACCCCACACCCCCAGGTTTTGGTGTCTCCTGAAAAGCCCAGAGGCCGTGCATGCCAGCTCGGGTGTTTAGGGTCTGGCTCACAGGAGTGCTATGGGAAGGGCAGGACCTGTGCAACTTTGTGGCTGTATTTTCATCTGCTGTGTTTCCAGAGCAGCTCCTCTCCTCTGGCAGATAGCAGGGGTTGGCAGGTAAAGCTGCTTCTGAGGGAAGCAAGTGTCTCACCTCTCAAGTCTCTCACTCCAACTGGAAAAGGCAGGGGGGACACAAGTGAGAGCAGCAGCTCTGGAAAGGGAATCAACGGGGGCAACCACAGGAAGACAGGGGAATTGGAGATTAAAACATCAGATTGAAAAGGAACAATAAATCCCTGTTGGGGAATATAACTGGGGGGGGTAGAGCAGGAACAGAATGCAGCTCAGTAATGAGGCAGATGGCATTTTCTTTGGGATCTGCAAATCCATTTGGGCTTTCTAGCAAACAAAGATGCCACACTGTCCAGAAATCAGCTTGATACATGACCTGCCTCCCCCTCTGCCTTCAGTGGCAATAGCTGCTGGAACAAGCAGTCCTGGCAGAGCCCACCTGGTCCAGCAGCACAGGCTGAGGCCAGTCTGCTCTCACAGCTGAGTCCCTGCAGCAGCCCTGCTCTGCTTGGGCCACAAAGACAAGGTGACAGCCAGGCTCAGTGTCACAGGCAGGGCCCCAGACGTGAGGGGCTCTCTAGAACAATTAAGGGCTGAGGGCATCTGGCAAAGCACCATCCTGCTGCAAGGTCCTTGGAGCACTAAGACTGGGGCTCGTCCATCAGGCAGGATGGCTCTAGCCACGTGGCTTGCATCTGTAAGGGCTGCAGGCAGCAATGCAGAGCATTCCAGGATATTCCAGGAGCAGGGATGTTTCTACCAGCCATCAGCACTCGTGTTCTGGCAGTGCCGAGGCATTCTTGCAAAACACTTCCAGGGAAGGAGAGGGAGGAAAAACAGCAAGCTGCAGATGCTCACATCTAGCCCCCACCCCTCAGTTCCCTGTATTTCATTAGGCAAATAATACTCAGGGTCAATAGCATCAGCCTCTTTCCTGGAAATGAAACAGCTACAGCCAACTCTCAGGTTGCCAGGCTGGGGACCCGGGGGTGCAACAGAGCTCCCTGCTCTGCAGTCAGCTCCTTTTGGTGCCTTCAGCACAGCAGTGCCTCCATGGCTCTCCTTCACTGGGGTTTGGGTAACACACGTGCATGAAAGATGGGGCAAGAGCTCCCACCCACCCACACATTCGGTTTCCTCATGGAAGACTTGGCAGAAGTGCTCAGGAGCCAATGGGTACCAAGTGGTGCATCAGCCCTTTGAAATGCAGCCTTCCCATCAGCTGCCACGGGCTCTCCTTGACTTGCAGCCAGCTCACACCATAGGCAGAGGGACATGCACAGGTCTCACCTAACAGCATGTTACAGTGTTCCTTCTGATGCAAAGGGTCGAGCCTGTGCCACATGCAACAATTGTAGACTGGCCTTGTGTTGCCACTGGGCTTGCAAATGCACAAATGAACTTACCTCCTCCTTGGCTGCACATCCATTTTGTGTTATCACCAGTTTTTCATGGATTTAGCTCTTGCCTTTTCCTCTCATGTTGAAGTTTTCATCATGCTTCGGGCTCAAACTCTCTGACTCTTCATAACCCCACCTCTGGCCCTTTATTTCAGGCTGTTTGCTTACAGAGGGTGCTGTGTTTCTGGCTGGAGCTGGCATTGCACCCAGTACTAAGAAAAACCCATCTGTAAGTCTGCTAGTTCAAGACATTTTCTGTTAAGAACAAACAGGCAGGCATTGTCTCAGACCTTCAGTCACTAAGGTGCTCTGCTTTATCAGTCTTGCTTGCAAAAGACTGAGTACCAGCCCCTGTGCCTTGTGCTTTTTGATGTTCCTGCCTTGTATGAAAAGATGCTTCAAAACACCTTTCTGCCCCAACTTAAATAAATAAATAAATAAATAAATAAATAAATAAATAAATAAATAAAATTGTGCTCCAGTCATAGAAACACCCTGCAAATCCCCATGACCTGATTTTTTCCAGGGAGGCTCCTTACCTCTTACGCTGCCGATAGAAAGTCAATATTTAACAGAACAAATGCCACAGAGATACACTTTTGCTTCTGGAAATAAACCTGAAGGCCATATTGGACATGCCCTCCCATCCCCAACATGACCAACTTACCACATGGCCCCAAGGACAGCCATAGCTGGATCTCTGGAAGCTGCCTGGGTTTATCTGCAGACTGGTGAGGAGACATGAGAGAGAATAATGCATGAAGTTGCAATCCTGAAAAATTGTAGTAATTTCAGGTTCTACATAAACATTCTTCCAAAAGACACTGCTAAACCCAAGGGACAAGTGCAACATCAACTTTCTCCAATACTTTCAATTAGGAAAAGAAGTTGCAGAGCAGAGGTCTTCCATAGTTTAAAGTAGCAATAAAGTGCCTTCAGTGGTAACAATTCCTCAGCCCAGCTGAACAACACATGGCTTTCTAGAACTGTTGAGACATGACATATGTAGCTTTCACTGGGAACCCTATTTTTTTCTTCTCTTCTTTTGAATTCCCTCCAATTTTTTCATTTTAGTGACAGATAGATTGCAAGATGGATCCCAATAAAGAGATACTTGAAGTTTTTCTTTCTTTCCTGTGACACTCAACACTCACTTTAATCAACAACCACAAAGATCACACTGGCTTCTCACCGTGCTTCCTCAAGGAGTGAATGCCTAGAAATTGATGATGGGTCTAAAATCCTGAATGTTTTACAGCATGCACAAACACCTATGGAGTGAAGGAGGCATGGGGAATTCTGTCAGGCAACCTGGAGCAGGAAAGCTGCAGGGAAGATCAAAGAACCAAGTTAAAATAAAAGGCTGTAACACATAACACAAGGAAGCCCAGCAGGAAGATGCATTTGCTCTGCCTTTACATGGGTATCTTCAACCACTTACAGCAACAAACAGGACTACAATGTTGGTTTTCTGACAGACAGGACTACTGAAATCTTGAAGCCTATCAGAATAGCACAAACCCCCCACAGATCCAAGCCACAAAAACTGTCATGAGCTGGTATTTTCACATCCCTCCTCTCTCCCACAGCCTTCTCCCCAAAAAAACCCATTTTGGTTTTATTTTAAGGCAGTGGCTATTTTAAGCCCAAGTTACTTTGAACTAAAAATAGAATTGTTTGCCTTCCTCCCCCCACCCCCCTCACTGAAGGAAAGCAGTATTAAAACCTAATCTCCTTTCACACACAACATAGGTGCAAGGAATTTGCATTTTCCCTGCAGAAGAATGCTGTGGGAAAGACATCCCATACACATCTCCTGAGTTCATGGGCACTGGAGGTAAACTTCAGGACCAGCTGAGAGAGGCAATAAAAAGATTGGCTTTATTCCATTGCAGGAATATCCCTTGGACTGTGACCCTGCCATTTTAGTGAGGATTTCTCTGGGGTACCTCGTGCCTAACATCTCCCACTGTACATCCCTGAGAGCAGAGGAAGTGCTGGCCTCCAAAGCTGCAACTGTCCTTTGTTTTTACCGGATATTTTCAGGGTAGCACAGAAAAAGCAATCACATCTGGGACCACCTCAAGGGGCTGCTGGCAAAGATCCAGAGGCTCCACAGAAGAAGCAGCAGATTGCGGATTTCGGTGCCTTGGGCAGGATGTCTGTTTCCACAATGGCTGGGGAAGGAAGCAATATAAAGGGAGATGGTCTGATAAGAGCACGGCTATGATAAAAGAGACTCTGTTCAGGACTAATTTATTTCAGCAAGAAGAAAGGTACCCACAGTCACTGGGTTACAGACAGTAGTCTCTTGCCTCAGATAAAAGGGAATGGGTTAGTCTTGAGGCAATGTTGAATACTAGATTTTAAACAAGCACAAAAATAGACAGAGAGCAGAAGTGATGTGACAGACAGTGGGTTCTTCTCATTCATCCTGCAGTTTTGCAGAAAATTGTTAACACAATTTCTTCACCAGTTTCAATGCTGGTGGCTCTGTCCTGCTTTGTCATAGACAGAGGAAAATCAGCAGCTGCAAGGTGAAGCTCTGTGCTTTGTGAAATCAAGCATCATTTCCACAATAAAAACTACCAGGCTTTAACTTACAAATTTGTTCTGCTGCCCCTGGATAACTGGGAACATTCACATTAGTGAAGAGAGTGGCATTACTGACTGGCCTATAAAGAGCTTTACTAAAACTTTAAAAAGCACTGTACCATGGGAACACTCCCCTCTTCTGGCTGCCAGCTGGTCTTTATGCCACCTCCCTTTTTTTTTTTTTTTTTTTTTTTTTTTTACCAAGGAGAAAAAGACAGATTTTGGAAGTTAAGTTTGAGGCCAGGATTCTCTGTATAAACAAAGCCATTCACAGTATGATGGACAATCATATTCTCTTACTTCCCAGCATCTGCCCATGGCACATTGGGGGTCAAACCCACCTGCCCTCAGGTCTGGCTCGTTTTACCTTTTCCAGGTGTAGTTTTATTTTGTGCATTCCTATGCCAAATGCCAGCACTGACAGATCAAGGGGATGGCTGCACCTGCACTGCTCGGACTTCAAGTTCCCTCTTTGGAGAAATTCTGACAGGCTCGGAGGCAGGAGGCCAGCGCTGCAGGCTGTGTTATGAGCTCCTCCTGGCGGCCAGGAATACTGGATTAACATCCCTGCCTTAAGAGCTCCAGGATAAAACCACAGCTTTTGAAAAAAACCACAGCTTTTGAATAAAACGGCAGCTTTTTACTGTTCTTCTCTTCCATGCTCAAGAAACGCATAAAGTGGAAAAGTAAAATGAGCCACATATTCTGGGAGTGATGTAAAGGCTTTCATTCCTCACTGATTGCACATGAGGCTAAAGGGAATGAACACATCCTTACCCCTCATATTTGGGGTATTTTTCATAAAAATCACAAGTTTCACATTTTGTTCCGAGCAGAAGAATTGATTTCATTTGCTGTGCTTTCCAGTCTTGTATGACCCACAGCCAAGGAAATACATCCTTCCTAAATATGTCTGCTGAAGCATTCTCCATGCTGAGACTGCAGGACAGCAAGAGGGAAAGAGGAAGGAGTTATCCTTAGCATCTTCTGAGATTGAAATGGAGTGGACAGAATGAGAAATTCTATTCTACTCAAATAGCATGCATAAAAATATTACAGACAGTTGAATTATAACTAATCCTGGCCCAAGGTGTTAACTAAATCTCTTTGTTAGGCACTGCACAAGCATCCAGCATCCAACAGCTGCTGTCCCAGAAAGGATACATCACAAAGGACAAGCAGTTACACCCACAAAACAAGAAACAAGAGGAAGGAAAGAAAAGAATATAAGTGTTTTTGCAAAGACTGTCACTAGCAATGGTCTCCACTCCCTTTCTGGCTGGCCATGAGAATATGACATTATAGCACTGCAGAATACCTTTTGATTTCTTTATAAAGATATTTAAATATATGAATATGTATAAATGTATACATGAACTTATATTAATTTATTATACACACTCTACCAGCCAGGTAGAAGAGACATATCCTTGGCACCACACCTGCCTTTGCTCAGAGCCTTGCCATCAAAAACCAACTTGACCTACTGGGAAATTTCAGAAGGAAATTTCAGAAAATGGGCAGGGTTAACAACAGTTTCTATTAGCACACCCTGAGGCAGTTTCCTCAGGGTGTGCAAATAGAAACTGTTGTTAACCCTGCCCATTTTCTGTACACAACCAAGATGCCTCACATCAGAGCTATTAAACCCAGCATCTTGCACTAGAAAGGCTCCTTTCAGAAACACTTTGTCCAGGACATCCTTATGGTGACTTGGCAGAGAATTGTTTAACAGCTGACCTAAATANCCAGGATAAAACCACAGCTTTTGAAAAAAACCACAGCTTTTGAATAAAACGGCAGCTTTTTACTGTTCTTCTCTTCCATGCTCAAGAAACGCATAAAGTGGAAAAGTAAAATGAGCCACATATTCTGGGAGTGATGTAAAGGCTTTCATTCCTCACTGATTGCACATGAGGCTAAAGGGAATGAACACATCCTTACCCCTCATATTTGGGGTATTTTTCATAAAAATCACAAGTTTCACATTTTGTTCCGAGCAGAAGAATTGATTTCATTTGCTGTGCTTTCCAGTCTTGTATGACCCACAGCCAAGGAAATACATCCTTCCTAAATATGTCTGCTGAAGCATTCTCCATGCTGAGACTGCAGGACAGCAAGAGGGAAAGAGGAAGGAGTTATCCTTAGCATCTTCTGAGATTGAAATGGAGTGGACAGAATGAGAAATTCTATTCTACTCAAATAGCATGCATAAAAATATTACAGACAGTTGAATTATAACTAATCCTGGCCCAAGGTGTTAACTAAATCTCTTTGTTAGGCACTGCACAAGCATCCAGCATCCAACAGCTGCTGTCCCAGAAAGGATACATCACAAAGGACAAGCAGTTACACCCACAAAACAAGAAACAAGAGGAAGGAAAGAAAAGAATATAAGTGTTTTTGCAAAGACTGTCACTAGCAATGGTCTCCACTCCCTTTCTGGCTGGCCATGAGAATATGACATTATAGCACTGCAGAATACCTTTTGATTTCTTTATAAAGATATTTAAATATATGAATATGTATAAATGTATACATGAACTTATATTAATTTATTATACACACTCTACCAGCCAGGTAGAAGAGACATATCCTTGGCACCACACCTGCCTTTGCTCAGAGCCTTGCCATCAAAAACCAACTTGACCTACTGGGAAATTTCAGAAGGAAATTTCAGAAAATGGGCAGGGTTAACAACAGTTTCTATTAGCACACCCTGAGGCAGTTTCCTCAGGGTGTGCAAATAGAAACTGTTGTTAACCCTGCCCATTTTCTGTACACAACCAAGATGCCTCACATCAGAGCTATTAAACCCAGCATCTTGCACTAGAAAGGCTCCTTTCAGAAACACTTTGTCCAGGACATCCTTATGGTGACTTGGCAGAGAATTGTTTAACAGCTGACCTAAATAACATCAGAGGGTTCATTTCCCCCCACAATCTTCAGCATCTCTTCTTTTTTTCTCTGCTGCTTCTACATGATCACTGTCCCTTATCCCATATCTGAGGTGCAAACCACGGATTTCCAAAACCTAGATTTTGCTCAGGTTCTGTCACAGAGAGAGGGAAGTGGATTACACCATGGATCAGAGGCACAGCCTGGCCCTGTGTCCAGCTGCATTCCTGTGTAGACAGTATTTACCTCAGAAGTCAACTTGTGGGAAAAGCATGGATTAAATGTACTGCATTCACATGGACACAAATATGCATCTTTTCTTCTGCACACCTCTAAGATACCTTGCAAAATAAAAATTATGCAGGTTCTATGTTTGAAAGTGGTCTAAAAGTCCTTTGCCTTAACATCTCCCAGAGAAAAAAAACTCTTCTTTTTCTATATTTTACTGTTACACTTTTTAAATTTCCCAGGTATTGATGTCATTGATGATGATTTGATGGTGTTGATTTGAAAGTTCTTCGGGCTGTTGACTTTTACTAGCTGCTCACAGGTATGCCAGCCTTTGGGCTCACATTGTGTCATTAATTAGCACCTTAAAATACCAATAACATTTGAGGAGACAGGAAAATCAGCTAGCAAGAGTTGCAATCAGAAACATCCCCAAAGATTTGAAGAATTTGAAAAATGTAGAAGGGAAGGCCAGAGGTGTCTTGGTTTACACATGAGAATCACATCAGTGAGAAGGAATCAGTACAGCACTGCAGAAACACTGCAAAGCATAGCCAAAAAAATTAAGTGAAGTAAAAATGGCAATGGTTTAGAAAGAACTTTTCCAAAATTGCAACACGGAGAGGTTCACTTCATATTATGACAATAGTGCAAGTGAAAAACTGGTTTGGAAAAGTAAGACTTCAACAACACTTCAAAATGCTCAGAACCCAAGCTGACCTCAGGGGTTGCATTAATAAGAAAGCTCACACCATTCCAGGTACAGCTTGGAGAACTCCAGGTTATTTTTTGTCACGTTTATCACAGGAATGCGCTTAACCTCTGCGGAGCTGACACCCATACAAAGGACAAGAGGAGGCCACCGAAGGGAAGGAACTCCCAAACCCCTTCCCCAGCTGGCTGGGGCTGGGAACCAACTCTCAGCTGAGCCAAATGAGGCTGGCCAGAGCCGGGCCCGGGGAGGCTGGCCAGGGCTGAGCCCGGGGAAGATGGCCAGGGCCGAGCCCGGGGAGGATGGCCAGGGCCGAGCCCGGGGAAGATGGCCAGGGCCGAGCCCGGGGAGGATGGCCAGGGCCGAGCCCGGGGAGGCTGGCCAGGGCTGAGCCCGGGGAAGATGGCCAGGGCTCAGCCCGGGGAGGCTGGCCAGGGCTGAGCCCGGGGAGGCTGGCCAGGGCCGAGCCCCGCTGTTGCTTCCCCCGCAGGGGGAAGGCAGGGATGTCCTTCAGGGTCCCACCCTTTCCATGCCCTGCACACAGGGGCTGGCAGGGTCGGAATACTCTGCTGACTTGAGATTCCTCTGACCCCTTCCCTCACCACTACACCCCTGCGGCCCTCATCACATTAGCAAAACAAAAGTCTAGCTTCAGCAGCACAATCCAAAGCCTTCCCCTTCAAAGAATTCCTGCATAGGAGAAAGCAACTCCCAGGCAGCAGAGAAGGTCATCTTGCCTCCTTCCCACTACAGGCTGGGATGCAGCAAGATCACTTTTTTCCAGAAGAGCACTGGGAGTTCTGAATCATCATAAGTTTTGACCAAGGATCTCAAAAGAGCAAACCACAGCATCACCTGAAAGCCCTTAGAAGAACAGCTACATATTTAAAGATACGTCACTGTATCGCCTGAGGCATTAATACTAATCTCATCAGAACTATCATATGCATGTTCAGTATATGAACTGGTTAGAAGTAAATGGTGTGCAAATCAAAGCACATTCTTCCCTAAAAAAAACTCCAGTGGTGCTTCTAGCTAGAAACCAACCCTATTATAGCCCTGTTACTTGCAGTGATTTCTATTAACCTAGTCTTTCGGGTATTAAAGCCTATTCAGTTCAACTCCTTCATGCAGGTGAGAGTGAAAAATCCAGTATTCCTGTATCTAATTAATAAGAAATTACTTAATTTAAAAAGAAATTATATATATATGGTTTTCTTTCTATTCTCTATCACTATGTACATTTTGATCTGATGAGTCAACATGACATCTTTAAGATATCAAGTTATACCACAATCTGACTAGTGCTTCAGCTAATGACTGGAGGTATGGACTCCACAGAACATTTAACAGATCAGTGATTTCTTTTTTGTGTTGTTCCCAATGCTTAAGTCCTTTTCAGTGAACCACAACAGTGCAGCACAGAATAGTAACTCAGCTTTTTCTTCAAGCCCTGAACTCTAAAATATAGTGAGAGATCACATCAGTGCAGAAAAAAAAGAAAAAATACAGAAATGGCTGAATGTCCAACCAAGGGGAAAATAATTTAAGTATTTTAAGAGTATTGACAGCACTATTTTGGTGTCTATTTAAATGGGCAATAAAAGGATTAGTGAAGACATTCCTTTAATTATAGCTAATATTACTGGAGTTTGGTAGCTGACATTTTATACTGTTCAAATTCTTGGAGATTAGTGGCAACAGAAAATTAATGGCAGCATTACTGAAAACAGTCTGTAAGCTGGCAGGGTATAGCAGTGGCCCTGTTTTGTGAGTTTGTATGAAGGAAATGTCTTACAGCAGAACCATGAGCGATTCCCACTCTCAAATACTTCAGTTGTTCCAACACAGAATCACTTCTGCTTACAAACCTCATTCATAAGGGAACTGGCGTGTGTAACACAAAGTATCTTTCATGTTCTGTATAAACTGAGCTTCTTAAAGTGAAATCCTCTTAACAGTGAAGAGTATGCATTAACAGAAGCAGTGCCTACAATAACTGTCTGTAGCACCAGAAGAGGTATGTTATACAGTGGTTTTGAGTTTTCCCAAAGCATCTCACCAATTCCTCTTTTCTGACCTGCTGCAAAAGCCTGGGGAAAAAGGCATCCTTCACATGTCATGTCTCATTTAATGCTTGGTCTCCCTCCCAAGACTACAGTTCAGCATCACTTGTGGTGCTTAATGACAGGCACAGCTGTCCAGCAGTCTTTGCAACATGATCAACCCAATTCACAGTAGTGCACTGCACAGCTCACAGATTTTTCTTCTCCCTTCTCCCAGCAGACCTGGGCTGAATATGAACAGACTTGGAAGCAAAACGGTTCCACTCAAGGAAGAACCTCATCTGAACAACCAGTTCTGACATGACTATTAGGACAGCTGGCATGGGAAATACACTTTGAAGGCTCTCCTTCAAGAGGTGCAATGCTTTAACACATGGGAACAGCTCTGTTCAGTAACTGTATCATGATAGAATTTAAAACTTTTTCTACAAGAGCTGGTTGAGCACAGGAAAATTTCTACTGGGCCAGAACTGTTACAAAGCAATTCAAAGACCTTTTGTAAAAAAGTAAAAAAACCCTTTGTAACTAGAAATCAACTTAAGAATGAAGCACAAGATTTAATATCTTCGTATTAGTACTCAGCTGAAACAGCTGCCAAGCTAAGCCAAAATTTCCACAGCCCACATCCTATTTGAGGAGATCACAGCAGCAGTTTCTAGAGTTTTGCTGGCTTTTAGCTTAACCAGAACAAAAAGCCAACTTGTATCTTTATGACTTGCCACCAAGGTGTATGATTCATGGGCAAATGTTTCTTCCAGACAGATATCACATTCTCCAAGTATGGACAGGAACTTTACTCACACTCATTGCAGCAAAAATTTCTTCCAAGGAATAAACTTTGGGGCAAAGCATCACAAACAAGCAGACTCTTTGTATACTGGTTTTTTTTAGTTGACTTAGAAGTTCCAAAGTAAGAGTATTTTTTCCAAGACCAAAGCAAATACAGCAGAAGCAGTACAGATAAATAGATCTATTAAGCCAAACACATTTCTTTGAAAAATTGCAGTAGTTATTCTAAAGCCTGAATATAATTGGCTTTTGAGAAATCAGACCTTAGTCTAGACAAAGCAAACTGCGCTATTAGCCAGCTGTAAGGTGGAATACTACGAGCTCTGGCAATGACAGATTTTATTCACTGTCTTGATCACCAGCTGTTTTTCCTGGAGGTAAAAATTTCAGTCACTACCATTGTAGAAACCAAGGTGTTCAACAGTCCTGGTTGTATCAGAAGGAGTAAAGATAACATTCTGGTTTTACAGTTTCAGTCCTCATTAACTTCTGGCTTGAGACAGCTGACATTACTTACCAGCACTGAAAGTGTAATTTCATGGGCTCCCAGGACAAATACTTCTATACAAAGAAAAAACTAAGTTTCTACAGAAACTAACACTCAGCATGATTGACTTCACCATTTCATGCTATCAGTCATGTTCCCATCATGAATCCAAAATTCCACCTAAAGAAAACGGACCAGAAGAGGTTTGGTTGAACATGTTAACTCATGAGCTGCCGCCACAAAAGCTTCACAGCTTAAGCAGGTCAGGACAAACCCTCTGGAGAGAGTGAACTTCACTAAATGTACAGAAATGGAAAGCCAGTTTGTAGGCACTTTACCAGTGGGTACTTTATCTCAAACACAGCAGAATACTATTGATTAAAAACCAAAATCAGTACTTTAGTCTTCAGATACCAAGAAGGGTATCTTGTTCATTCCCTGACTTTAGAAACTCAATTCTTTTGCTGGATTTGGTAGCCTTGAAATCTTTAAAATCCATCTGTCCCTCAGGAAAGAACAATCCAGGTCTTTTTTTTCAGAAAAGCAGAAGACCAGAAACTCTGACTTTTAATGAAGATATGGCTCCAGCTGCTGAAAGCTATCCAGTAGATTTTAAAGCAGCACTTGAGACATTTCACGTTTTCCAGTGTATTATCCTGTCAGCCACTAAATAGCTGAGACAGGAAAAAAAAAATCTCTGAAGTGTAGCTGGCAAAAAACAAACGGGCCAATAGTAAAGTTGCTTGTGTAGGTTTTTATATGGGTATGGAACTTGTACTTGTGGCCCACTAAGGAGCTCTTTTAAGTCTATCACTGTAAGACCAAAACATTAGTCTGAGCAGTGAGTTGAGTGTGACAAATCCAGATGAGTATTTGATGGAAATGCATAGGTTGTAGCATTGCTATTCAATCACAGTGATTAAGACCTTTCCAAAATATGCAGTTGCTCTGACAGACGAACAGCTCTTTCAGATCTTTGGCAAATCTTGGGCGAACCAAATTTAAAATCAGTTTTAACACATTAATTGAAAAGATGTAAAGGCATGTCAAAATACAACGGGAACAGATATCTGGACGTGTAACTATCTCATCATCAACCCCTCTACTTGACTCTATTTTTCCCTCCACTCAAATGAAATTTGTTTTTGAAACAGCACAGAAGTTTCTGCTCCCCAAATCTGTAACACTATTACATTTAAACTTTAGGCCACGAAACTTCCCAGTTTGTCACGGGTTTTCAGCTGTCCCATTAAGCAGTACATGGTTTGATGAGGTCAGCATTCTTGTTCTTTTTCTTTAAAGCACCTGGCACAATTAAGTCAATGAACAGATCTCCTAGTCATTACAGTCACCCATAAATTCTCTGCAAACTAGAAGCCAGGCTAGGAAGCAAACCTGAGCAGCTGAACAGGATGCTGACATCAAACCCTTTTGCTATGTGATTCTTCCAGTGCCATAGGTGTATCATTTATCTCAGGCTCCCCTGGAGGACCCTCAGCAGAGCACTGCAGCAGGTGAGAGGGGCAGAGGAAAAGGCTGCTCACCAAGCTGCAGGGTGGGGCAGCCAAGCTTCCACCACCCCAGGAAAGCACCCACATGCAAACACTGCACTGCCACAGGAGCCACAACAGGGAGCACTGGCAGCTGCAAACCAGATGATGATGTCTGGAAGGAAAAAGCAGCAGGGAAGTCCTCCAGGACAAAAGCAAGTATGGCTAAGCATATGCAAGTGTGAAAGAGAAAGCTCTTCTTCCAGAAACTGCACCGACATCAAGGAAAAAGAAAAAAACCAAACCAACCAATAAATCAAGAGTTGACTCAGCCATCAGTATCATGAACAAAAACCAAGAGCAAGAATACAAAAATACCATTTGACACCCTTCTTACAAATCTAGATCTGATAATATGATGAATCACAAACACTTCCACCTCCTTTTTAAATTAGGATTCAAAAAGAATATACACATCTTCACAAAATGCATTTAGTTGCCATATAATAGACTTGGACTGAAATGAAATTTGCACTTTGAAAAAATCTTTTTAAAAAATGGTATGAGACTCTTCCCTCACATTTCTCCACAAAATTTCTTCTTTAAAATGTAACAAGCAAAGGGCACAGAGATTGGACCTAGAAAAGCATTTTTTCTCCTGATGATACTCTGTACATTTTACTGTATTTACACTGAAGTAAATGAGCAGAAGTCTGAAGAAATTAAACACTTTCCAGTGCTAAAATCAAAACATAAGCATACAATTTTTTAATTTCAGTATTTTAAAGTACAGAAAGTGGAAACTATGAATATCAAATACAAATTTAAACAAAGCCACTTGTCCTCCCCTAGAATAATCAATGTGAACTACTTATAGAAACTTACAAATTTAAAGTAAAATCAAAACAAAATAAATACTGTACATACACTTTCCCTGCCTGCAGGCAAAAGAGGATGGGAAATACTGTTATGAATTGAAGAAAATGCTCTTAAAGCTGCAGCATCCCATTTCCCAGCCAAACACTTAACACAGTAGTGCGTTTCTGTAAAAAGGAAGACACACATACACCAACCCCTACTGAGCAGACAAGCTAACATTTTCAGAAACATTAAGAAGGAAAGATAGAAATTAGACTATGAGAGTAGAAAAAGGAGGAAAAGACAAATGGGCCAGCAAAACATTACTACAAAACTAGTAAATATAGCCAAGAACTAGCCCCGGTTTTTGTTTTTTTTTTTTTTTTTTTTTTTTTTTTCTCAAATTCTGTGTTTGTTTTTTTTAAAAAAAAAGATTCACCAAAGCATTGGCAGCAATAGACATTTCCCAGCAGAAGTGACAATACATATCAATATAATCTCTTAAAGTGATCCCTTTCATTCCCTTCCCACAGCATGAAACTCTTATGGCTTAATTTATATTAAAAGTAGAAAAAGTCCTTTTTTTTCTGAACAGAAATGCAGCCTATGAAGAACATGCATCTCCTTATCAGTGCTACTTTCATTTCCCATCCACTGCAAAACTTATCATTCATACTCTCCCACAAAGAGGGTTATCAGGGTGGTTTTTTGTTGGGTTTATTTTTTGGAAAAATGGATGTTGCAGCTTTTCATCTTGTTTAACAATAAACAGTAAGGCCCTTGGTTCCATTTATATTTCTTCTGTCAAAGAGCAGTGCTGGGCTCACTCAGCCCCAGAACTACAAACAGCTTTTAATGGTCTGGAAGTATTATGTGAATGACACTCTGGAAAGACACAAGGCTTGGGGGTCGTGGTGGGAGTGTGAAGGGACAGGTGGGCACGTGGAGCCTAAAGAGGGCACTGGTCACCGGGTCATTCTAGTTCTGCTTAGTCTCCACAGCTACCAAAAAGAGGGTAGGCAAGATTCCCACCAGCTCTGGCTTTGAAATCCTGCAAAAATTTTCAACACTTGCAACTTTATGGTCTTGTGAGTGAAGGTAGCTTATGCCTTAGAGCAAAGCTGAAGTGTCTAAAATGTGGTCCTGACACTGTGCTCTCTTACATCTCTACCAAAGGTAACACAAGCACTTCAACCACCAAAAATATAAAAAAAATCAAAACCCCAAACCCCCGCCATGTGATCAGAAAACAACAATTTCAACTCTCAATACCTAACCCTTCCAAAATTCTCTTTAAGAATGAATTCATGTAGAGTATTATAGGTTGCATAGGTAATCTACCTCAGAGGTCAACAAAGGCTACCCTGTAGCCAGGGTTTATTAGCAAGTATAATAGGAGAAGAAAAGGGAAAGTTGCTGGAAGAGTCTTTGATATAGTTTCTAGGTGGTCTTTCCATTTTCATGTTTGTTTCTTTTTTTGCAATTGTAGGAACGTGAGAACTTAAGAGAGTGGGAAAGCCCCTACAATATTTCATTTCCTATTGTTCCGCCTACAAAAAAAAAAAATTTAAAAAATCGAATTGAGTTTTATGCCAAATGTGAGTTCTCTGACTTTTCAAAAAAGATTATCCTTGAAAACAAGTTACCATAGCAGGCATCATTTGCTGTTGTCCAGCCAGTGTTTCCTACTCCCTCCCTCTTCCACCCAAAGTGAGACAGCAAGTAAAAAAATTGGGCTTTTTCTCTCCACTACAACATTGAGTCCATCTACAGAAAGACTGGTGCAGAAGTGATTTCAGCTAGAATACAATAAATATATCTCTACATACAAGTACACAAAACAAGTGAGGTCACCACATCCTCTTCATGAGCTACCAGGAGATTTCTTTTTTCCCCTTTGTTGTTTTTCTTTTTTTTTTTTAATACTGTTCAACATGGCAATTTCTTTTGAATTACTTGTTCTGAGTTGGAACATCAGATTTAACTTCTGCTGGAAGCATGGATATTTGAAGAAAATGGGAATGAACCTCTGCCTGTTGACAGCCTGTGAAGAGACTATTACATAAATTCATGACAGTGGAGAGCCACTCAGGAAAAAAAAAGTTAGAAAATTAGAGCAAAAGAAAGGATAAAACCAAGAAGAAATAATATATATGGGTCCAGCCATATCTATGTTTCAACTGTAAGATAAAGATAAATAGTGTGGATGGTCAGAAAAGAGACTTTGTATAAACCAATCACATGTACAAGAAAGCATACTCTGTATTTTAATATTCCTTACTCCAGATTCTATTCTGGCATACTTTTACTTCAGACAAAAATCTGTCTTCAAGGAGAGAGAACTTGCTCTTTATTCTGCTCTGAATCTGACTGCTGCCCTAAACTGGAATTTTCTATCATTAGAAATTGCACAGCCAGCAGGAAGGAAACAGTTTGGTTCAATATGCTAAAGCTAAAACAGTTCCCAAAGCCTGGCAGGCATTAAACCATTGCTCAAGTTTAAACAAAGAGAAAATCTATATGGGTATATAATTTTAACTAATATTGACAACATAGTTTATTTCTTTTACTTACTTTGGTGAGAACATATTAGAAAACAACTAAAAAATTCTCTTTTAACTATTTCCATCTAGAAAACATAGCACCTGAGAACAGCAAGTCCTTATAGTCATTTTCAGCACCTGTAGAATACTTCTTAGTTTATCTTCTGCTTTTTAGAAATATTTGACTACCTCCATTCCCAACATTCTAAGGGTTGATAACTTGTGTTAAATTTAAAAAAAAAAAATTAAAATACTAAAAACTTGGGTTTGTGAAACATTAATTAGCAATCAAAAAAAAGTTTAAAAATTCACCCATACAAGTCACAGAACAAGTTAAGTCATCATAATGTAAAAGTAGGGCTGCAAATAACACTCCTGAACTATAATTTTCAAGCTCCAGACAAAGTAAAGCTATGAAAGCTACCTGACTTTTTTGCAGTGGCACTATTGATGTTTCTCCATTTAGAAACAGGATAACATAGTGCTAACTGGTTCTGACCCTGCAGCAATAAAGAACACCTGACATCAGAACTACTTCCACAAATTTCTAAAGGCATTCATAATCTAGCCTAAATAAAAATAACTCTGCACAAATATTCTGGAAAATAAAACTGACTTTGTTTTTAAACCAAAAGAGAAAATTATTCCAGTATAGGATATGGAGGAAGGAAAAATTGGTGTGGAAAATGAAAATAAATTTGATGACTTGGACAGCTATGCAGGAGTATTTTTACTGTTNAAATAATACCCCAGTAGGGCTACCAAACACTGTCTCCTAATGAAGCTCCTGATAATTAACGTGACTGAAACTAATTATTACTAACAAAAAAAAAAAAAAACCAAAAACAAACCCAACCAACCAACAATATTATTGTCATTAGCATATTGACATTTACATTTTGGCTGGACCCTGCAAAATGCCCTTTTTCCAGAATCAAGTAGAAGTATTCCCCTTTCTGCCTTCATCCCCGTCCCTCAAAAGTTAAATATTTAATTTTATATTACAGAAAAATACAAATTTTAAATCAAAATTATTTACAATAATTCAGAATTGGCATTTGCTATCAGCTCTGTATGAAGCCTGACACAAATGGTCATTCTGATACCAGTAAGCTACTTAAATGCTTATATATATGGACCAGTTAAGACTTTTAATTTACTGTCTTGCCCAGCTTTGAAAGCAACACAAATTCTCCTGCTTTCATGACTCCTCAGTAAAATGTGTTTAACGTACAATAACAACACTTTAATGCTTCTTCCATGCTACATTAAGTAAAATGCCAAATCTTTTATGCAATGTATTTGAGAGCAACTGTTCTGAAGAAACATTTTGCTTAACTGATGTCCCCGTTCCTCCAAAAGATATATTGGGTCTTCCTCCTTTGTACCAACTCTTAAATAACTAGTACAAATACAATTTCAGGGAGTTTTTGTACAGAAGAAAATCATCACAAACAGATCATCAGAAGGAAAGTATGTACTCGGATTTGGAGGAAAGAGGTGCAGTTTAAAACAAGTTAGCTACTGGACCAACATAAGAAAATTCTTCTGTCTTTAGGAGTCTCTTCTAGTCCATTAAATAAATAAATCTGATATTAAAAAGGACAGGTCAAAAAATAATCAAGCTGGCAGAGAATATGCAACTTGCAAGTCAACAGAAGCTCAGCCAATAGCTTACAAAAAGCAGGAAAAAATAATAAGATTCCTTATGCCTTAATTTAAAAAATAATTAATAATGCATCTCACCCCTATTTAAGACTATAACCTGAATATCAAATTTAGGAGTCCAGACTAATCACAATTAATGTGGCTCTCCACTGCACCAAACACACATTATCAAAACATTTTAAAACTTTCACATTATTAAATCTAAATTAATAACCCCTCACAGAAAAAGTCTTCCAAATAAATAGTTTCTTAAATGAATTTTAAAGTTGTGAAAAATCTATCAGAAATAAATTATTGATAAACCACCTTCATCATCTTCCCCTCATTAATTTAAGTCAGAAACTACCAGCAACAAATGATATTCAAGCCCTGATGAGAGACTATTTCTCACAGTCCGTGTCTCTCCGAAGATTCCCCCGTTCCCGTATGGTTATTGCTGAGCAGGTGTGGCACAGTGAAAATGCAGCATTGGGTTGGGTTTTTTTGTGTGGGTTTTTTTTTTTTCCTTTTTTTTTTTTTTCTTTTTTTCTTTCTTTCTTTTGTTCATCAGGCAGTGTTTTCTATGGTACATGCAAGTCTGCTTCAAGCAGAGGAATAACAGCAGCTCCAGGCTCTGTTGCCCTCAATACTGGTCTGTGTAGGAAAGACAGCAGTAGTAGAAGTAGCAGCTACATTAAACAAAGAAGCGTGCATGGCCATTCCGGTTCAGCTTCAGGATCTTCCCAAGGCGCTGTTTAGCAGTTGCCATTCCTTTCTTTGGACGTTTGCCTGAAAAATCCAAGCAGGGACTTCAGTCAGGAATTTCAGGATGAATTTTAATCAGTTTGAAAAACAAATAAGGAACCAGAATAATTAAAAAGAACACCTCCTGGAACTGTTTTTCCTAAACTCTGGCTAGAATTATCATAAATAAAATGAGTGTATTATTTACAAATATTTCCAGTCTATGAAGCACAGTGGGTGTAGTAGGGAAGAACTTAAACTGAGCTTCCTGAATTTTACTCAAGTTATTCCCTGAGTAAATTACAGAACATAAACCAGAAACTAAACCTACACAGCATGCTCAAGACTCCTTCTGAAGACTGTATTCTTCATTCAATAACCGAATCTGATTCAGGCCAGTTAGATCTCCCGTAATTCCACCTCGCCATATTCTGTGCCAAAATTTGAATGTCCACACCATGCTCACTTTGTATTTTCCTCAAGGTCTAATCCTGTCCCTTCCTCAGTTTCTGCATTTAGTCTTTAAGTTCCCTCCCCCGGCCCCCTTTGGCAAGGGGATGGAGAGAAGCAGTACCTTTTGTTGCCTGGTTGCTGATAGGGGGTGGATTTGATGCTGGCCTCTTTGTTGGGTGCAGTGGTACAGACAAGGACGTTTCACCATAGGGCCTGTCAGGGCTAAGGCTGCCATCACTCAGCTGACATTCTGCTTGCATCAGGCTGGAGTCTCGTGTGTATTTGCCATGCTGAAAACTCAAGCTGTTGCTGTGGACTATGCTTCTGTTTTCCTGAACCTTAAGATTGGTTTCTGATGCACCCTCCTTCTTGATATATTTTTGAGTTTTACTTGCATCCTAGAATGGAAATGAGAAGAAAAGATGTACAAGTTAGTAGCTTCTGGCTACAGGTTCACTCCAATTTTTCTGATTACACTACTGTGTCACTACTGTGTTCAGTTCCACCAGTATCTGGCCATTTTATGAGTGCATCATTTCTTTTAGAATACCTCTTAAAGATAACATAAAACA
This sequence comes from Urocynchramus pylzowi, assembly GCA_013397555.1. Classification (NCBI taxonomy): domain Eukaryota; kingdom Metazoa; phylum Chordata; class Aves; order Passeriformes; family Fringillidae; genus Urocynchramus; species Urocynchramus pylzowi. The sequence goes on along the minus strand of VZRH01000166.1, from coordinate 55,147 downwards.
TAGTCTCTGTGCAAGCTTTTCCATATGCACCTAAGGGCAATGCTACAGTTAAGGTACACATACTAATGTACTCAATTCCTCTACTTTTTGTTTTCAGTTTGCAGTGACCAAAAAAAAAGCAATTGTTCTTGATTAAACCAGCCATTATAACAAGCCATACCATAATCACTAACTACTTTAATAGGTAATTTGTTTTCAATATTCAGCTGATGAAAGAATAAATGCTAAATGGGGAATTACAAACTGCAAAGGAGTACCATGCAGTCAAATATTCTTACAAAGCAAACACCACAAAGCATGCAGTTAAAAACAGTGCTATTTAACAGCTGTAATTTCGCAACTTCAGTTGTTCTAGTTAATTAATTATTCTAATACTTCTAATATAGACAAGTTCAGAAAAACAAAGAAAAAGTTCATGGTATAGAAAAGCTCAGAGTGTCAGAGTGTAAGGTACACAACCTTTCATTCCTTGCTGGATTCCATCTGGACATCAGAAAACAAAAATATTCCTACCTGCTAGCTGTTGAAAGCCAGCAGTTTAGCAGTACCAATTTCCTAAGCAAGTATCTTTACTACACACACTATCAACATGTTCCCCTTGTTCTGATGTTCTGGTTGGGAATAACAATGAATAAACGAAGTGCTTCCCCAGTTAGAATTAATATAAATTCACACATTTTTAATGCAGTATTTTTTATTTTTCAAGATCTTGCCCTGAGCACCTTGATATTAGGCACTATGAAGAGAAAAGAATTTGAAAGGAAAAAACCCAAAACAACAACAGTGAAATAATGCATGACAAAAATAACCCAGTCACCAGAACCAGAAGTATCTGTCAGATACACAGTGTTTGAAGACCAGTCCACCATGCCTTCCGTACTTACAATTTCATGATCTCTTCTCCTACAAAAATGTGTTCAATATGTTCTAAGTATTGCTTTACCTGAGGGGTAATCCTTGAAGCTTCATTCAGGTGTTTAGTCCATGCTGAAGTTCCCAAGTCTCCTTCCTCCTCCTTCACAGACCTACCTAAAGAGAAGTTCAACAAGTTTAAATTTTAATCCTTTCAATCTAGCCACATCTTTCCCATTTTTGTTAAGTACGCCACAAAATTTTAGATGGAAATATTTAGAAGGGGTATTCTGATAACAACCTAAGTTTGCTCCAGTTTTCACAATATTTTCTTTTTATAGAAAAAAACAACAAAGCAAAAGCACAGAATACACCTTTTTAAATGTCAGTCTGATTTATTTAAAAGCTACTAATCTAATAACTACAAATCTAAACATGTTACTTTAAGTGACTATTCTGAGCACTGTGCCAAAAGCAGGGAGCAGCAGTTCCTAAGTTTAGATACCTACCACATTCTATGGTTTTGTGGCTCTGAGATGGCTGTCTGTCTTTATGCCGACTCCTGGGGTAGCTTCTGTGTTCCTGAAGAGAGGTTCTTTTATTTGTGCAGTCTGTGCTTTGAGTATGACCTGGTAAACATGTAGTATAGTGCAATCCTGCCATAGAAAGCATGCCCTGAATAGCTTCTTCTTCTGTACTTGTCGAGGTAGGACATTCCCTAGGAAAATCAAGGGAGTAGTAAGCAGCTCAAAACAGAACCCTTTGAAGGACAGATTTTTACACTGCTATAAAGTAGAACCATAAATACATGCTTAAAGATCTAACAGTTTGTAAAAAATGCCCACAATGTGCTTACTTTTTACTGGGAGTTTCATTTCTGGATGGCTTCTGGGTATTTTGACAAAGGTCTCTTGTGACCTTCGATTCCTCTTTGAAATTTGATGTTACTTCCTGCTTCTCTTCATCACCTGAGCTTTCTGACTCCTCTGTGGAGGAATCCTTCTGCTGAAACAAGAGGAAACAGTATGCAGAATGGTCACCAGACCTCCTAAGTGGAGACTCTACTGATGCCTTAGGTTTTAGCTTTTATATTTTTCAGATTCTGTATTGCTTTAGTGTGTAGTTCTGAGCTTCATATTAAGGGATGGTAAGCTCTCTTCACAGACTAGGGAGCAAAACAATTCCTTTCCTAGCTTGGGACCATGGACAAATGATCCAAATTTCAGGCCCAAGAGCATAAACAACATGGACTAAAGAGAGAAAAACAAGAAGGATGGGACTTCATAACCTAAAGCTGTAATTGGACAATGAACTCCAACATGCTAATGGACCAGAACTTATCAAAGTGTGAGACCTTGTGACCAGTTGTGCATTTTGTGACCATTTTGGTTCATCTTGGCTGTAGCCCTGGCTGGGCTCTTGTACTGCCCAAGGTGTATACAATGAGGCCTTTTAATAAATACTTACTTTATTCCTTTAGCTCTATCTAGCCTCTGTTCTAGGTCAGCCTTCACAAGGCATCCCTACCTTAATTTATGCTAAGTGAAGAATTCAAAAGCTTCAAGGTCCAACTGTTTTTATACTTACAGTATCCAGAATGCAGTTAATCTGAATATAGTGGCTCAGATGCTATACATTCAAATTCTGTAATACTGTAAGTACATGTTCCACAATACAGAAAGCAACTCCAAAATCCATTTTTTACAAAGCACCACACATATTACACCATACACAAATCACTGCATTCTCTTTAAATGAGAGCATTAATTATTCTTATCTTCAAAGTACAGGGAAAAAATACAGAAGTATGGTTCCAAGCAACAGACAGAACTGATGCCTATTATATATAACAGGACACATTCTGCCCCAGAAAACTGCTTCTGGTTCCTGCTCTCACAAAATATAACTTTCAACAGCACCATCTCTGATGAATGACAGATGCTTTCAGGTAAATCCAGAAGACAGCAGGAACAGAGACACAACAGCTGTTGCCTCTCTTACAGAGGCACAGCCTCATTTCATGAATGAAAGAGCTTTTCAGCTCCTGCTGAGCTTACAGCTTGTATGGGCAGGAGCTTCTCAAAGGTGGAGCGACCATATGTGACTCAATATGCCTCTACAGGAAGCAAGGGCTACAGTACATATGTTCCATCTCGGGAATTCAGACTAATCTATTTTCAACAAGTACAGAGAACATCACAGGTTTTTTCCCAAGCCAAGGAATATATGTGACACTCAGAGGTTTTGAAAACAGAAGATCAGAACATTCATAATCCTTAAAGACTGACACCATTATCCCCATCATCAAAAACAGAACTGGAATGAATGAAGTGCACTTTATCACCAAGAGGTACTTTTATACAATAGTTTCATTCACATGAGCAGCTTCCTAAAATTAAAAAGCATGAGAATATGGAAAGAACTAAGAGAGTAAGTACAGCATAAATATAAAACATTCACTCATTTACAAAGTCATACAAAACTGGCTATATTCTCCTGCAAAGATGAAATACATTACTTCTGAGTAACCACTGATTCTGTGTCTCAGTAAAAGAAACCTGAGCCCAAGCTGCTGGCAATGCAGTTTAGGAAACCAGAAGAAACCACACCATGAAGATTCCTATCACTTATTCCAACATCCAGATTAGGTCATGATGAAAGATAGCAAGCATCAAAAATAAAAAATCTTGACCATCATGGAAAAAGTAGGAATTTGAAGACCTACTGTAAAGTCATATAGTAGGCTGACAACTCAAAGAAAGACCAAAGCATTAGCCTTCCAGAAGCATGAAACAAAAATGTCAGGTAATCACCTTACTGCTAACCAATATAAATTTAAATTACTAAGTACAAACCAAATTTGCAAACGAAAAAATAATTAAAGTATTTATAGACACATACACACATCTCTAAATTCTAGAAGTTGTATTAAAAATGTTTGTAAATATCTATACATATGTGTGCATTCATACTTCATTTAATTCTGAAGAAATCACCACAATCTAGACCCTCAAATGGAGGATTCCCATCTATTTCCAATAGTCTAAAATTCCTGAACAGGATTTAGTCACTGCACGTTGTTTATAAAACTGAATGCCTTTTAGATTGTTTCCTATTAACCGTGCTCTTAAAGGAAACTGTGTGGTAGAGACTCATAATTTGAATGATGAAATTCAGACTTGTTATTAAACAAATAAATAAAGCAACTAGGATTTGACTTTCCTCAGACTTTGCTTCTTCCAGAGCAGGGCTCATCCTCTGCCAACCCCACCTCAATGACAAAGAAGTTAAATTTGGCAAGATAGCATATCTTATCTTTTTTCTCATCACTAGAATAAACGAAGAAATAAGCAGCACATTGTTTGTGATATTAATCTGAACAAGAAATACATACTTTGCTATTGCTGCTTTAACACCAACTTTGACCAGATAAATATGAAATACATGAGCAAAATTATATTTAATTTCTTCATTAATTTCTGATACTTTTTTATATGTACCTGTGTAGTGCAATCAGGCTCAGATTCTTCTGAATCAGAAATATCAGAGTACTCTGAGGATCCGTTCCTGAGTTCTGATTTCACACTTTCAAAGAACACTGCAAAGAGAAGGATTAAAATGTAAGACACAACATTTACTAAGTTAATATTTAACAATTATTTTTGAAGCAAAACCCAAGGAACACATATTTCGTTTTTAACAGTCTGTAAACAAAGGCAAACGCACACACTGATCTGGTTCACAAGTTTGCTTAGGACGACAATGAGTTTTCTACTACTGACCAATAGACTCCTCAAGCAATTGAGCAGATGAAGACAGGAAAAAAAGATTTCTCCTCAAAGGGCACCCACTTCAGAGATGGCACCTTGGGGAGTTTCTGCTTTTTTGTACAGGCTGGAGTCAGAGCAGTTCTCACCAGCATGTACCCCTAAAAGACTGCATTTGTCCCGAAGAACCACAAGCAGGAAACACATTGCTAAGTGTCTGGATTCCAAGGCTCAAGGCCAGTGAGCTGTATGCATATCAGTGTCAAGGCTGCTGGCAAAAATTTTGATTAAGTACAAATTTGTTAAAGATGACAATGTGCAGTTCATGTAGCATATTAAATATAGCAATTAAATATAATTTTTGGAGAAAAGCAAAATAGGGTAAAAAAATTATGACTGTGCGTCAAGAAAATGGGGTCAAAAGAAAGAAGCATCACTTTGAATGTATTTATAGTTTCATACAAAACAATGCTGAAAGCAAAGCTGCACAAATCAGAAACTAACTCTAGAATGAAGACAAATAAAATTGAAATGTTGTTTTGTTTTCAGCACAGGAAATCGCATAAAAGAACACAATTCTTCCTAACTATTATTATGCAAGAATAAAGGATGTACCTGTAACTATGTATACACTGCAATTCTAGTTGAGGTTTGCTCCTATTGAAAACTTGTCAAATATCACAATTAGTCATCAAATATATCTGAAGGGACATTATTGATTTCTAAACACTGCACAGTGATAATTACTTTCAGAGTCAGAAGAAAGCTAACATGAGACTTGTCATCAGAAAGTGAGTAAATTGAACAGCAGGGACCAAAAGCTAGAAAAGACTAAGTAAACTTAAGACAGTGTTACAAAGAACCATGAGGAATATCCAAGCACTCATTAAATGAGCAACACCACTGTACAGAAAATTAAGCTATATAAAGTAACACTCAACATATAATGCTAAATTAATGTTTTTAATTATTGCAGCTCAAAACAAACCAAGGGATTTCTGACAAAAGCTCATGCATTTGGCTCACTTCAAAAAGGCAAGTAAGATTCTAGGATAAACAACAGCATGAACAATACAGAAAACATAATTTCAGAGATCAAAAGAACTTCCCTTTACAGTAGTATATTTTCCAAGAAAATATATTGCTCTGTAAGCCTCCAGAGACAAAGAGGAATATTACCAAAATTGGGTGAATGAGAGTAGTCATTATCTGTGAGATCAGGCTGAGACACTGTGAATTAAGAAAAATCTCAAACCACCTTCCCATCATGCACACAAAGTATCTTGCTCAATTAAGAGCAGCACTTGATCTTTGTCCCTCTGCTAACACTGGGTCACCATTTAAAACCAGGATCTTGGCATGACACACAAAGCTAGATAGAGCTTGATCTGTTTAAAGGCATCTGTCTGTGGACATTCCTCTTGGCCTCAGTCCCAGTAAGAACAACCAAAGCTGGCAGCTGTTCTAGGAACAGGTAGTTCCTCTTCCGGAATTCTCTGTGGACAATGCCTTTCCTCTCTCTCTCTAGAGTCTCAGTTAAGGTAAAATCATCACACATAACACACACTCAGGTAAGTCTGAGGATGCTCAATATTCAATTAAAAATATCAGGATTAGTCCTGAGCGCTCAATTTTTGGAAGAACAATCTCAACATTCACTTCTAGTTCTAAGTACATTTAATACATTTGGATACTACTGCCATTTTCATTCTGTATCAAGTAAGAGCAATAATTTTGAAGAAAAGTTACCATTTCTCTGTATGATTTAATCTTTGATTCAAGTGCAAAATTTAGTTTGATTTACTTAGTTTAATTTTGGAAGTGGAAAACCACTACAGTAAGCCTTCATTCAACAAGCTGTTTGCCCTGTTTCAAGAATACCCAAGAGAGACTTCTCTCATGTGCAGGTTTTTTAATACTGTCCTCTGTGACATCTGGAAGCACAGTCAACAGGGACTATAGTTTGCCTTGTTAATGAAAATATTTAATTATTTTATTCAGGCTGACAGCAGAGTCAAATGTTATGATCTGTTGTGCAGGAAACTCAGGGAACTGAAAGTCTCCAGAGGAGTCTTATCATCTTTTAAGTGTTGACTTCAGTTTCGTAATAGACACCTTCTGAGCCCTTTTAAGCTCTACTGTGACTGGATGTGACTTATAATTAAGCAGGGAGCTGAACATCTGAGTCAAGGACTAATTCTAGCTGCACACAGGTAAAGAGCTATTAAAAGTAGGCATTGGCAACAGGCATTCAGTACTGATACTTTACTAAAACGCTGTGTGATCACCACTGCTGAACACTTGGCAAGAGGGCTTGAGGCTACCAAAAGACCACTAAAGTTTAGTTCCCAGTGAAGGGTGGTTTAAAGCACTGTAAAGTGGAGTTAAAGTGTTTTACAGATAACCTAAGTTCTTTCCTAACTTTGCAGATTACAAAGGTTGAATGTATAAGATTTTATTAATGTTAAATGATGTCTTTTCACTAGTATGGAATAAAGCAATTCCTTAGTAAAACATACAAAATTGTACGATCAACTACGAAATTGCCAAATTGAACAGGAAAAGTAAAATATAAGACAGGTTTAAAATTAGCTACATATTATGATCTTTCATTCTCTACAGTGAAATTATGTGATGAGCTTTTCACAATGAGATATATTTTGGTTTTAAAACCAAAATCCAATCAGCATTCTTACATTATGAAGCAGACCTAGAGTAACAAATACTCATCCAGAACACCAATTAAATCTCCACCGTGAAAAATGCCCTCCATAGCATTCAAGACAGCACTAACATAAAAAGGTGAGTTTTACTTTTCATCTCTATCCTGTTAGCTTCTTCAGTAGACAGATAATATTTAAAGGTTTTGTGCAACTTCTAATACTACTTCTGTGATTTACTTCTTTATCCTCTATATACTTAGTTAGTCTGACTGAAATACCACAAACGATAGTTAGACCCTCACTGAGACCATCAAAATGTTCAACTGATACGACATGGAAACAAACTTACTGTTCAGTGGTTTCTGGGCATCTGCATTCCCTTCTCCTTCAGATCCTGAGGGCTGGTCTTCTACCTTCACAGCTGTCTTTTTTGACCTTGTCCTGTCATCTTCATCTTCACTGTCTGCTGTGTAAAGACTTCGATCTGTAAATGGACGTCTCTCATCTCTTCTCACAAGAAAAAAAAAAAGAAGTCAGTTTTTACTCTTAAAAACCTGAAGAAAATGTTTTCATTATTTACAACACACTCTCAAGATATAACAGTAATATTGTCTTATGCTCATCTCTTCATTCTGAATTGTAGGTATTCCCATTCACTTCCTATACAACTGTCATTTCCATAAAGATATGAAGTTTAACACCAGAATACTTTTAATGAGAAGCACTCTTATAGGTGGATACAAAATAACTTTTTCTACTTTGAAGCATTCCTTTCAGTACAGACCCCACTGAGCAAAGTGAATAAAGTGCTGTAACAAAAGAATATGCAAAAAATCCCTTCCTCTTCACTTCCTAACTGTGGCTCCACTAGGGGACAGCAGACACAGACAGTCCCTCTGTATTCCTAACCAGACTCTTACTGTTAAGAACTTAAGAGCTCTACAAACAGAAATTTTAACAATTAGCATACTCCAGACCATAATGACCAGGAAAGAGTATCCACAAGCAATCCTTTATACCTAATTATTCTCCCATTTGACAGCAGAAGGCGAAGATCATTGTCTTTTGTTCTCCATTCAGGTACTGTAGAAGAGGGCTGAAAGGGCTTGTTAAACCTCCCGTTTAGTTTTGAGCTTGTGATATCCTAAAGAAGTAAAAGCAATTTTGCTTATTATTTCTTTCTATAAACTCAATTGTTTTTTCTGCACTCCATAAAAGATTAAATTCACTACTAGCATGGTTACCACCTGGATAACCAACTGAAAAAAGCTCAGACAAAACATGTTTGAATGTAAAGAACTTCAAGAGATGACTGCACCTTTTTCTTCCTTGAATCATCTATACTCTCCTGAAGCATCTGAAACAAATACAACCTTCCTATAACACTCCTTTTATGTTTCCTTTGGAGAAATACCAATAGACTTAAGCAAGCCAGAAGCTGGGCTTGGAACTGCTACAACTCCTGGATTGAGTATGTGCTCCCTGATATTAATAACTCAGAACTGACTTAAAGGACAGCAAAATATCAATAATGGAAAATAACTTGCCTTAAGCAGAACTTTCTTAGCACAAAGCAATTTACATTTGACATGTACTCTGCAACAATATTCATATCTCACATGACGGAGTTCTAGTCTGTATTCTTACGCATCTTAAAACCAGTTTCTTTTCAACAGAGATTAGAAAAGTACTCTGGTTTTGTTCTTCCTTGCACATAACTCAATACTTGCCTCTTCCCACGGCGACATCTCCAGCCTTTTCAGTACCTCCCTAGTGTGGAGTTCCAGGATGTCCAGATTGGAAGGAGTTTTGGTAGCATGGTCTCGCAGCTTCCTCACCCTCCGTCTGGAGTGGTGAGGGGAAGCTGCTTCATGTGAAGATCGTGAAGTTGGAGACACACCAAGAATTCCCTGAGTTTTAACTAATTTGCTGTTTTCCTCCTGTAATTAAAAGCACTTTTCAGAATAGTCTCAGAGGAATAAATCCACATATTTAAGTACTGCTTCTTATTCATCTAATTAAATGTAAATTACGTAAGGAAAATTGTTAGACCTCTTAGAGAAATAACTACATGTTTCATTTGGATTTGATATACAAAGTTTAGTTCTACTGCACCTTTTTCTCATTTAAAGCTTTTATGCTATTCCACAAGAGTAGTGCCACCAAAATACATGGTTTTATTCAGGAAGGCAGCACAGGGTAGACGTGTATTGTACACAACAGATCACATCCCCTCAGATGCATTCTCTTCACATGGAAATGTGAGAATTTTCCAAGAATCAATAACCACTGAAGAATAAAGGAGCAAAACACTGGTATGGGAAGCAAAGAAAAAAAAGGGAAACTCTCCCCCACTGACTGTAACACACAGCCACAAAACAGAAGAGTGAGCAAAAGAGATGACCAGAACTAACTAACAAGTAGATAGGAGAATGGAATATGCACAAATTATCAAATTAAAGTATTAAAGTATTTAACAACAAATTCATAATAAATAATTATTTTAAGTCGTTACAAGTAACTATATTTTTGAAATACTAACCTAAAAATAATTTCACCATTAAAATCTAATAATCAACAAAAATACATAAAGCACCCACTATCAATTTTCTTTATCTGAAATACCCATAGCTTAGTATTCCAAAGAGTTTTCCTCTTGATGTTCTACCATTAAATGAATGGTAAATAAATTAAAAGGTGAATATGGTCAACCAGAAGCATAACTATAATGGAGTTCCCTGATTCAAAGATTTGTTTTCTGAAGACTTGTGTAGGGTTGGCTCTGCTCTTACCTCTACAGAACGAATCACTTTAGAGAGCTCTTTGATGAGATGCCCAGGCCTAATGTTGTCTGGAATTTCAAAGGCATGTTCTGTTACAAGCTGTATGGAAAGGAGGAAGAAAAGATACTTAGTTCCTTTTTTTTCCAGATAAAAGAAGAAATAATATGAAATAAACAAAACTACAAGGGAAAAAATAAAAGTAAAAGAAAAACCAGATTCACGTCTGTATTAATGACCACAAACTGCCGGGACTGATAGACACCCACAGTAGCTTCAGTCCAAGCTTTAGTAGTCAGCAGATGTCCATCAGGGTCTCCAAGATTCCAAAGAAGAGGTAACAGAAAGCCATACTGACAACCACTTAATTTTTTTTACCCTCAGTACAGTAATCCCCTTTTTTCCCTTTACCATGGTCAGTAAAGAGCAATACTTTGACATTAATTAGAGTCATGACTTTAAAAACACCTTAACACTAAGGGAATTTCACCCTGACAAAAATTTAATCTCAAGAATAATCGTGAGTAACCAAGATGCAGATTTTTAGATATCTTCCTGACATCCAATTCTTAAAAATTACCTTCTTAGCTTACTTAAAATCTAGCAGGTTGGAAAATGCAACTCAGAAAAAAGCCCCTATTTCTTACAAAAAATGTAGGAAGTCATAAGGGTTTATGTTCCCTTTAATCATCTGTATATATATGAAATCTGTCTCTGATCCGGTTTCAGACACAACAAAAGTGCAAACACTGTACAGTTAGATCCAGCGAAAATATTTTGTATGTGGTTTAAATGTCCATTGAGAACACTTTTAGTTAGAAATAAATAGATAAAACATCACTTAACACACAGACTAGAATGACTGACATGAAGTCCTGTAATCAACTACTTAAATGGAAAAACATCCCAAACACTTTCAGCTACCCACATTTCAAAAATGAGATTCAGCAGCAAAATGATTGCTAGAAGCAATTCAATGCTGTATGTGCATTTCATTGAACCTGGCTTCCTCTCAGTCATTAAAAGAAATGCTTTCTCCCCCCCCCAAAAAAAACCAACACCAACATATAATCTTGGTACAATTATTCATTTCAGTGCCCCCAAATCTACAGGGAAGATTAAATAAGCTGCTATTATTTACCACTGTTCATTCTTTGAATGTATCACACCTCAGCACATTCACCCTGGAGAAAACAGCAGCTCTGTCATTAAACTGTACAATTTTTCCATCAAGTTATTGGTCATTTTAGGACCATTCAATCCTTCCTACTTCACTGTCTCAAAAGAAGATGAGTGTGAAATTCTCTAGAAAATGGTACAAAACAATCCTCTAAGATAATTCACTTATGTTGAAACGACATACTCCATGACACAAATGTGAAAGCTCATGAGAGGAGTTCTCATTTGAGGAGCACGTATTTGCCATTTTTTAGGAACTGTCTGAAATCCTCAGCATGAGCAGATCAAACTGCAGTGCACAAAGCTCGTCCTGTCCTCACCTGCCTTCAACTCCAAACCTACCACACATGAGGTGTGCTGCACAGCAGGACTGGCTCAAGGATGAGGCAGTAGCCAGAAAAGATGGATGCAAGGTATGAAACATGATAACCTGGTGGACAGCAGACAACACTGGCTAAATCTCTGATGCTCTGCACTTCCCTCACAATGGGTGTGTCTGTTCATCCAGTGGTTTAGCAATACTCAAAGGTCTCATTAATAAGCATTCAGAATGCAAGTGTAATTGATTTTTCTTCCACAGAGAAGTAGAGAATGTATCCCATTCCACATGAATCAAAATACTTAATGACCTACTAGACAGTACACAAATGCTACCATACTACACTACAGCAATCTAGAAAAAAGGAATTCAAATGCAATTTCAAATCAAAATAAGGATTTATATAGGCTATGTTTGATCTCAGCCCAGTAGCCTGATCACTTGGCTTATTACCCATGCCACAGATGCAGGGATGGTTTGGATTTACACGTGGTTCAACAGCTTAGGCCCAACATCCTGTAAACACTGTGACATTGCTCGCTAACAAGCTTTCATCCAGAACAGCAGGGACCAAGAGACACTGGAGAACCAGCTCAGAGGGCCAGCATAGTTCCATCTGGGATCAGTAATGCTACAGGCTGGACCCCAGCACATTCCACATATAAAAACCACTCCTGCATTTGCACCTCGTGTTCACTTTCATAGAGCTCATACTGTTGGATGCAGCATTATGCATAATATCATACATAATACTATACATAATATCATACAGAAGTGTTGCATAGTAAGTTCTCTTCCAAGTAGAATTTGTGGGTAGAAAGAGCAGAGAGATCTCAAAGATCCAGCTCAAGTCTGGCTTGCAACAAGGCAATATCACAGGCAGCAACAAACTAGAATTAATACCCTCAGTCAGAACCAAACTGCCTGTCAGTGAAGAGCACTTCCCAGGAGCACTGGTTCCAAGAGGGCTCATTAGCACAGGCACATGAAAAAACACATGGAGTTAGACCAGACCCAGCTCTGTGCCAAAACAAACAAGCTTTCCTGGAGAAAAGAGCACCAGCAAAGCCAGCACTGATGGCATACTTATGATTTTACATGGTCATTTAGTGTTGAGCAAGGAGAGTGATCAACTAAAGTTAATATTCCTCAATCTGAATCTAAACCGACTCTTCAGCAGGTGTAGCTGAAATGTGCTTTCCACACCACTGACATGAATGGAAAATGAAAAACACCATGGCATTCCATCCCTCCACTGCCTCAGACTAGGATTAATTGACTGTATAAACACATTCCTTAGAAAACACCCCACCTTATCACCTTACCCTCTGGCATTCTTATCCCATTCTGAGGTAAAGCAAGATTCTGCTTCAATCAGCTATAATACGTGAGCTTATTAAATGGCCTAATAGACTTGGAATAATCGTGGAATCATGATAATTGGAATGTAAGTCTTGATGAGTCTTGATGCCAAAATCCAATATAAACTTCACCCTAGCCATGGAAACATCAGTTTTTATTTTTATGAAGTTTATAGGTCATAGTGTTGTTCCGTGACTAATCATGGAATATAAAATTGTCATTACGATTCTTCCCCAAATCAGCAGTATACACTTTCAATAGACTTTTTCAGTACTCATTAACAGATAAAAATAATCTTAAACTTTAAAAGGGCATAGACCTTCACTTAGTTCTAAATCAAAACAGAGCTCACCAAAATAGCAAACAAAATCGCTTATACGTACTTCTTTTTTCATCCATAATTTTAAAGCAGTAAGTAAAGCCTTCACTCCTTGCACTAAATAGCTTGGAGGCTGGAAACCATCTTCCCTCAGTTCTGAAAAGGATACAGAAACCAATTTAGAAACACATCAAGAGAGAAAATAGAATGATACCTACCCTTCAGCCAATAAAGTTGCCATTGTGCAACAGCACAGTAAAAGCAAAATTGTGCAAGCAAATGAAACATGGCATCCTGCATTTATGTGCATACTGTAACACGAATGACCACGAATGACCACGAAGAAAATAAATCCAACCCCTTAAAAAAAAAAACCTTCTTTTTTAACTTATTCTTGTATAAATTAGGGATGGTTTGCAACATACTAAAGGTAATTTAGGGAAAACAAACCCAGATCTAAAATACAGAACAAGAAATAACATATTTGAAGAAAGAAATCACTTTTATTTCATTGAGAAATATTTTAGTCAAAGGGGACCAGCAGGATGTGGGATGTATCTCTAAATTAGAATTTGCATTGCTTATCCCCATACATATGCAAATGGCTCACACTAGCATACTTCCACTTCCCAAACATTTTTTGTCACCCTTCCAATTATCACAGTTCTCCCTCACATGGTTTACATCACTTTTACTCCCAAAATCAAAGGGACAGGGGGTGGAAACCACTCTGCTTCAGAAGCCTCTCTTCTTAGGGAAGTTGGTGTTCCCAACTGATTGTGATTCTTTTTCATTCTCACTTTTGCTTCACAGGGGTAAAAAAAAAGAAGGGAAAAGATAAATCCTCCATAAACAGCCAAAAGTAGATTAAAACCTCTCCTCATGTTCCTGACAAATATTTCCACTTGTCAATAGCAAATGGATTACACTAGAACCATTTGGCTCATTTTATTCCCTTAAAAGAATACACTAATAAAACACCATTCTTATGGATTATGTATTAGGAAGCTGGCAGAAAAAGGAAGGTTCTCTGAGTAAACAGCTGCTCTTCTCTCAAAGGCCTCCTACTTGTTAAAGGGTATGAGAGGTACTGGCAGCAGCAATCTTCCTGCCCATTAGCTGACTCAGTTGATAAAAAATATTAAGAATACAAAGGAGTACCACAGGCTGAATTTACTAGATGCAATAGAAACAATTGCATAAACTAAAAGTAATTCTAATAAATGAGTACTGCATACATATTTTGAAACCACAAGAATTAAGAAAAATATTTAGGTGAATGCAATAATACTTATAATGAAACACTTTCTGCCAATGAAAAGTCAAATTCAAAATGTTTGTGACCCTGTTACCATTCTATAAAATGAAGCAGAAAGACACGCTGTCTATGTTGATTTTGCTTACTGACCTGAATTTCATAAAAAAGTACTGCTAACAGCTGGACATCACCATTACCCAACAAAACTGAACTGGCATCATCCTTTATTCATAAAACAATGGATTCTGACTAGCAAACACCTAATTCATATGAGTCTTGATGCCAAAATCCAGTATAAACTTCACCCTAGCCATGGAAACATCAGTTTTTATTTTTTATGATGTTTATAGCTCATAGTGTTGGTCAGTGACAAAACATCTGCTAAACCAGAGATTAAATATAACATGAGTATAAGCTTCACAGCCCTCCCCCATGACACAAGCCACAAGAGGCTCCCAGCCTGTGCACTCAAGGAGTCATGGGATAAAAAGGGGTGAGGGAAGAGTGAGGTGAACAGACACAGCTTATAGTTAGCTAGATCTTACAGAAACATACGTGTGCTTTCCAGCAGGAAGGCACAGCAGTTCCTATGGCTTCTGATGAGTTTGTAAACATTAAATATGCATGAATGAGACAAACCAAAGCAAGCTTTCAAGATAAAAATACTCTTTTTGGAAGGAAAAGTTTTCTGCAAGTTTGTCCTATTTGGTAAAAATTCTGAGTTGCTTTAGGGTCACCATGAGACTTTAAATGCTCATTTAGGAATCAAGGGTTGTTCAATGCTTTAATTTGCTGAAAGGAGAAGAGATAATTTTCAATAACTTGTACTGTTTTCACATTAGAAAAAGTTATGTGGGAGTCTGATCTATTCCAAGACAGAAATTGAATTCAGCAGCCTCTTCTGAAGGTTGACTTTTGCCCTTCGAAATACATTGTATTATTCAGATTAAACAGAGCAGACAGAGGGCAAAATACTTGAGGAAAAAAGGTGAAGTCAGATAGGCACTCTCTCAAACACAAATATACATGGGTACAAATACAGCAATTAAGGAAAGGGTGAGGAAGTTTGGAGAAGAACAGCAACTGTTAAGAACTGGAGGTTGTTGAGACACCTCTTGGATAAACACTGATATAAGTGATTTAACACAGCTTATAGGAATTGATGGATCTTTCCTACAAAAGCCCTCACAGACATCTTTGCTTCCACAACCAGGAGCAGGGGACAGCAGGCACTGTGACTGGAAAGGTCAAAGAAAATTGTAGAAGTTTAAAAAAACTCCTATGTTCAGCTGTGAAGCCACCAAGAAGAAACCCATAGATACAAGTTAGTGGGATCATTTCATAGAACTATTTGCTTAAAATAAAGGCTATCAAAGGATATTCAAAGATCTTAAATTATATGAAAGAAGCCTGTGAGAAAAAACTCATGCCATGGTCCATTATCACTTAAGAGACAAAGAATTATAAAAGCAGATACATGTGCATCTCTTAAAATTAAACAGGCATTACCTTTTAACGTTTCCAGTAAGTTTTTGGCCACAAACCAACAGATGGCTTCAAAGAAAGGAAATTTGAAAAGATCCGGGGTTTTTAGCCTCTTTTCCATTTCATAACACCTGAATAAATGCAAATATTACAAAACATTAATGTTTTAATTATCAAGTTCATTATTAACTATGTAATCATTCAAATTGACACAATGTCCAAAATAAAATGAAATAAAATAACCATGGCCATGATAAATAAAAGAAGTCAAGTACCACATAGTTAAACCCCAACAAGACCACAGACAAGATTGAACTCTGGTCTCATTCAGGCTCTGACCTTATCAAGTTTGACTGCGGCACTTCTAAGAATAAAGTTGGACTTCATAAAACTAGGATACAAACCCAATGTGTGATCTTTTAACAGATGGAATTTTATCGGGATTCCACTGTAATAAATAAAAACAATATGTTTAGAAGACAGCTCTACATCTTGGACAAAAACTAAATACAGCTGCCCTTAGAGCAATGCTGACTTGAGGATGCTCATTTCAACTCAGTGTCGCACACCTGGGCTTGCTTAGTTTTGTTTTACTCACTTATACTAATCTCCAAAGTAGAAATTTTTCTTTTATTTTTTTTCCTCCTTTTAGTCACTTAAATTCTTGCACAGCCTTCATTTTGCTCTTGAAACAAACTTTGCAGAAGTAAAACAAGAGAACGTGCTTGATACATTCTAACTGAAAATGCCACTATCGTCTGTTAGAGAGCCTGTACCAATTTGATCCTGGTTAAGCGCATGAAGAAAAACCTCTAGGAAAAGAATATCCTACTTACTGGGGAACAAGTACAGCAAGAGCTGAGACTAACCTGAGCTGCATGCCAATGTTGAGGTTGTGCAAAAAGTTTCCTCCAAAAGCCATACAATCCTGAGATGTGAGCACAGCGTGAATCCAGCCTGAAATGACAGATCATGAAACTTAATACATACATATGAATTATTCTAAGACTGTTTTTAAATACACATACAAGTAAAAATGCTGTTTCTGAAAGAAGAAAGCAAACAGACTTGTATTCTGTGCTAGAAACAAGTAATGTAAATTTTAACAGCATGTAAACTACAGTTTTTCAGAAATCTAATGGAACTGTAGTTTTCTGAAATAAGCTCAAAACATTTATCAGTGGGAGGGGGCAGTAAGGATACAAAGCCAACTTGTCAAGTAAAAACTCCAAAAGTTTTCACTCCAATCCACAAATATAAACAACTCAGGAATGGAAAAATATACTGAACAAAAGACCAAGTCATAAAAATAAAACAAAATTATATGTCTTTCAATATTTACATGTTGCTTACAGTAACTGGGTTGTTTGCATAACGTAAAATCATTTAGCAATACTGAAATTTTTTAAATAGGAATTCAGAAGTGGTCTCATAAATTATTCTAAATACAGTCATTCTAAGTCAAGTGAAATTATGATCAGTTTAAAACCCAGTCTAGACACACTATAAAGTTTGTCACATAATTGAAATATTGTCCTTATGAAATCCACTATTCAACATGGTAAAGCATGGCCAACATTACGCTATTGATCCAGCTAATTACTATGGGATAATTTCAACTAAGCACACAAAAGAACACATGACATGAGCTGCCTGATAACAATAGTTATCTGTGAAATTTATACTGTGGAGCTTTAATGGAAGTAAACTACTAGGAGACTTTCTCTGTCGAGAGCTTTCTTCTGATTTTGCATGCCCAGAGATGCTCTTTGGCACAAGATGAGCTGGCCAGGCATTTGCAGACTACTTCATGGTTTCACTGAGTGTAGGCAAGATGGACAAACACAGGAAGCTTCCCAGTTTGAGCAAAGCTCAGACCAAATCACAAACAACTACATATTACAAACTCACATTAAATCTATGCCCTAACTCAGATAATAGTAAGTAGTTTTATGGCGTACCTGTATCAACTAAAGATTTTTATTTTTTTACATTCCTTCTTGCTATTTTTATGCTGCACTTTTGATCCAGATCTACATAACAAAGAATGAAAACTTTGTGTAGACCCCACAGAATATCCTGAATAATATTTAAATAACTCTAAAGAGCCTCTCAGTAGATGTTATTCACCTACATGCAAGATTAATTTTAGATCAGAATACTACTCTGAACATATTTCCAAGATTATAAAATAATTATGACATCCACTAGCACCAGTGCAAGTAGAAACAGCAAGTGATTTTCACCAGAGATCAAGGGATTATTTTTCAAAGTCTTTCCTCAGTCTTACAGAATTTCTCATTTTTTAAAACACCTGTCTTGAAACCTAGTTTAATTTATGTATTCTTCTGCTGCACTCCATCATACGTATATGAATAAGTATGTGTGTATACACATACATGCACATGTGTATTTGAAAGTACCTTTTTATGTGTACACACATTGAAACACATGTACACATGAGAAATTATCATCTCATGATACTTTTCTTCATGGCCACATTACAGTGATAGCTCAGATTCAGCTGATTACTTAGAAAGCAGTAACTATTTTCTGTGAGTCACAATCAAGTTCTTCATTCTGTAATTCTGCTTTCTCTGTTCATAGATGCATGAACTTACATAAATGGACAATTAATTTCCATCTATTTCTTGCTGGAAATACATGGTTTTAAAAGCTCTGGCTGTTCAGGAATGTCAAGAGCACACAGAGGGCCTCATCAGGTAGTACTTTCTCTGCACAAGCTGTGAACTAGAACAGTAAACACTGAACCTCACAGGTACAGAAGTGAGCTATGAGAAAAATGAAGTAGTCTAGAAAGTACAGGATGGAATGATGTACTGATCATAATCTTCAAGGCTTCTTCCAGAACCAGAGATGTACACCATTTTCCTGCTCCATGTATTTAAAACTTTCTTTCCACCCAAAAAAGGAAACACAGCACTCAGTACAAATTTTCAGTAATAAAATACTAAAAAGTATTTATAGTGATAGGTTGGATAAGCAAAAATACCAAAACCAGGCAGTCACTTTACTGGTAAAATATTGTTTGATTTAGTAAAGACTTGTAAGCTTGTGGTATTTGGGAGTTTGTATAGGGTGAAGTGTTTTGTTTGAAGCATTTTTCTGTTTTTTATTCTTTTATTATAGAAGTTGTTTTGGCATTCCTCACAACAAAAGCAAACCAAAAAACCCACCCAACTTGTATTCTTAATACTCTAGCCTACTGCATAAGAAGTTTATGTGACATTTCTGTAATAATTAGGCTTAGTAGGCCTTGCAATATTGAAACTTGTAAAAATAAAACTGTATTATAAAATTAGGGTAAGAATTCAGTCTGAATACTTATCAAATAGTGAACAATCTGTGCTTTATTAATTGGAACTACTTCCCTGATAATCAAAATAAACTTTAATTTATTGTCTTCTAATTGGGTAACAAATAACCTTTCATTCCCTGATAATTGTTATGACTGTCAGGCAATCTTAAAAGTTAATTACTTGTTTTGAAAATCTAAATTTCTAATTTTTTCATTATTCTCTCTCACCCAAAATTTTAGAGGATACCAAATGTTGATAATGCAATTATTTTACAATATTCATAATTCTCTGGTGATTAAACTTGCTAAGTCCTAATACCAAGAGTAAAATCTTACCTGTTGGAACAAATAAAGTGTGTCCTTGCTTCACAACACACTTGTAACACTTGTCAACCTTGTCCCCAAAATATACTTCACTCTGGGTGACTGATGAACTCCAGGACTCATAGAGAGCCAAATTTTCATCAGTGGGCTTGATCAAATAGAATATCTTCTCACCCTATTAAACAAATATACCAAACAAATAAATTAATGTTTTCCTGGAGGTACACTACAACCTCTGAGTCACTCCTAATGAAGTAGCAGATTGACTTAAATGTCAGGTATTCCATCTTCCCACTATGGCATGTTTAGGCAGTGTCTCACAAATGCAATCCACCAAGAGCTTAGATATAGCATATTACCCAGGTTGTGTCTTTTGATTTAAAGGAAACAAACCAACCAACCAGAACTTTTCACTGGAATACAAAAAAATCCAGTTTTTATAAACAATTCATGGATATGCACACACCTACCAAAGGAGATAATGAATGGATGAAACCACTTTGCCTCTTCTATGATGTACACATGGTCAAATTTGTGAGAATAAAAATTAGAGTATGCCAGTGATTTTCATTCAATTATTTTTTTCCTGCTAAAACCTCACTATATCATCCACAAGTCTACTGAAGTGATCAGTCAACCAATTACAGTCTACAAGTCACCAACAGCATGCTAAAATAAAAGCATAAAAATGCAACACCAGAGATCAGAAATTCACTTTCAAGCTCCTCCCTTAGCACTGCAAGATTTCTTGCAGGCAATAATGCCACAACAGAGGGCTGCACACTGAATAACTTTTGTTTCACACTGACATGCAAGGGGTGCCTGGGCACTGGAACAGGCTCCCCAGCAAAGTGGACACAGCACCAAGCCTGACAGAGCTCAAGAAGTGCTTGGACAATGCTCTCAGGCACGTGGGGTGACTCTTGGGATGCCAGGAGTTGGATCCTCGCTGATCCTCATGGGTTCCTTCCAACAGAGCATATTCTGTGATTCTGTATATCAAGCAGCATTCATACCCAGAGAACGTGGTACCAAACTGATGTTCCTCCAAAATCAATATGAAAATCTGTATAGCTGTCCTGGACACCCATTAAGCAATACTTCTGAACAAAAGGCTTAGGGAAGACAGAATCATCTGGCCAATAATTTTCCACCCACGAAAGCTTTCTGGCAATGTCTGGTACTTCCACTAATTCAGACATCCTTTTAAAAAACAAACAAACAAAAAAGAACTGTTAATATAAGCAGGAGTAAGCACACCTCTTTTTAAATGACAGCTTCCTACAAAGACAATACTTATGAACTATTAAATATGTTTTATACCCACATTACATGACAGTGGCTGACTGCATAAAATACATCTCCTCCTGTCTTTCCTACTACAGGCATTATATTCCTACATGCATTGTTCAACTTAGTGAAAACCACTTCCTACATTCAAGGAATTGAAGTCAATACTCACTTTGTGTCCGAGAATTCCAGGCTGATCACATTCAATACTTTGGGTCGGTCAGGATTTGTGAAGTATTTAATGTAATTATGGAGCTTCATTTTACTGTCTGCTTGTCTTGCTACATCTATGACATCTATCACTTTGTCACCACCTGTGAAAAACAGGATGACTTTCTTAAGGCTAACACAGATAAAAGACATTTCAGAAATTTCAAAGAAAATTAGCGTTTTTCCAGTCTTTATCAAAACATTTCTGAAAAAAAACTCCACTACTCTCATTATTCTCTTGGAAGAGAGACAGATCAGTAAAAACCAACTTTTTATTAGGTTTAACTTTAATTACTATAATCAGCCAAGGACAGAACTGAAAACACTCTAAAAATAAATCCTCTTTCCTGTGGTTAACCAAAAAGAAAGAGTAGTATAGAATGGCTGCATCTGTTTAAAAAAATTGGGTTTATGGCTGCAATTGCAAAGAGTAGCATGGAGAAAGTTATCATGGCAGATCTCTTCCTCACTTTTCCTATCAAGCATTACCAAACCCCACCTTCCTCACATACGTGCACAACTTGCAAGCACGCAGTACTTTCACTGAATAATGATCATGGGTGTGCTTCATTTCTGATGACAATAAAGAGGGGGTTACACACCATGTGTTCTGAAGTGATACATTTAGAGAACTAGACAAGCCAAGAGAAAGGACTAACACCCCCACTGTAACAGCAATTGGTTTATGTCCTTTTAGTTACACAACGGCCAAATTTGACACTTAATTTTGGAATGCTGGAAACATGCCTAGATGTACATTACAAACATATTCACTTTAAAACTGTAGGTTTGTATCATCTTGATAAATTCCAGCTGAAATAGTATTCCATTTTCTTATTTTTAATTTCAATAATAGGAAGGTAAATCTATGGCATTCCAATTTTTTCCCTAAACTGGAAAACTTGGCAGATCAGGATGAGATGGTCAAGTTTCTATCTGAACCGTAATACAGAAAAAAAGATTCAGAAATATCACCATGATAATTAATCAGAACACACATTACTATTTATCATCACAATGGTGACAACACTGCATATTCTGCTGCCTTTGTAAAATATTGATGCACAGAAAACCTACCTTCAGCACACATCATTACATCAGGTGATCATGAGAACACACTCAGACTCTCAGCTGTACCACGTGTTACAGGAAATGTCCTGCTGCACTTGGCTCAGTCTCTGTCTGTACTGCACACTTACTTGAGGCTGGCACAATTACAGACTGCTAAGAGATCTGATAAGAAAGAAGTGGTTCTTGGGAAGCCTCTCCTGGCAAAGGGGCCCAAGGTAAGAAATTTTTCAGAAGACTTAATTCAGAAAGGCCAATTTACTGAGTCCAAAATATCAAGTTTTGTCACAGCCTAACCAATGATTAAACTTATTAATCCTAAGAGTGATTAATTCAATTCCCATTATCTTTGGTTTACATGTAGCAGAAAAAAACTTCAGCATTCCACATATAGCTTGCAATGAAATTAACAGGTTTGAAAGTTGAGACATAAGGCTGTAGTCCTATCACACTTCTACCAAACAGACAGACACACAAAAAAAAAAAAGGGGGAAGAAAAAACTACTCCAAACCATAGTGTTGATTTTACTCTCTCCTAGTCTTGAATTTAGAATAAATATTTAGCAGTCTGGAAGCTCTTATAATCATTTAGTATTTAATAATTTATTATTAACAAGTATTTATTTTAATTTACAGACAGGATCATTTTAATAAGTACTCCAGAGTGACTCTTACCCACATAGCGTTCCACATCTAAAACGGAGAAAGTTGGTGGAGGAAGTCTGAGTCCCAGACCATCTAATTTAGGAACCATAATGGGAACATCAAACCCATGTTTCTCCAGATATCTTTGTGTTAACTGGCTTCCATGCATTTTCAAAATTACTTCATCAGCACTGGTGGAAAGAAAGGATGGAGTATTAGGAGAAAAGCATCCTCCAAGCACTACTGAAATAGAAAAAGTCTCAGTTTGGGGGAGGACAGATGGGAATGGCTACATCTGAATCAAAAAGAATTGTTTTATTAAGCATTAAACTAAAAGACCAAGGAAACAATCTCAACAAGCAAAGAAATTTTTAGTGTAATGCATTATCTGAAAACTCACAGTCCTTCTGTATGACCAAAGAGAGTAACTTAAAAGGATGGGGAAAAGGAATTCTCAGAGAAGGCATTAAAGTACACTTTTCTAACAACAACCACCAGCTGCTCTAAAGAATTGTAGGTCATTATGTTTCAGTGAGATAGCCAACCAAGCTCAGAATCAAAGTATAATCATGGTTCTCCACTTTCTTCTAAAGCATGCAAGAATGGGTAGACTCTACCAGCCCATGTGAATATTCTATGTTACCTGGAATGAAACTGAGAACTACTCCTGAATGAAAGGAATAGACAGACAATATTCTCACACTATGGGAACAGACACTCAACAAACAAAAACAAAACAAAAAACTAAACCAAACCAAACCAAAACAAAAAAAACCCCAAAAACTCCCCAACAAAACCAAACCAAAACCAAAAAAAAAACAACAAAAAAAGTGTACCCCAAAACTTTAAACCTCTCAAACCCCCCTGCAGCAGTCCCAACAGACAACCCATCCCAGTGCAAAACTGCACAGGGGAAACTACTGCATGAAAAGGCAAATGTATCCATCTGAAATGGGGATGTGCTGGGAAGAATTCTGAAGAAGGAAGACGTCATCCTCAACCTTCACAATGTGAAACAGAAAATGTTAGTTCCTCTAAGACACACTCAGATGACATTTCACTGTTGTTTTCCCAGCAAAATATGTAAGGAAGGTTCTGTACCTTGGGAAAGAGCGAGCCCGCAGCTGTTTAACAAAGGTCCGTGTTCCAGCCTGCACTGGTTTGGAGCCATCATCTGGCTCTGTGTAGTCATGTCTGTGCCAGTTTCTCCTCTTCTTCACTACAAGTTTCAGAAGGATTAAACATGGAATTAGTTAAATCAGATGGCCCATCTGATGTTCCTCCAAATCCCATCAGTGAGACAGACATGCCTCAATCACATTACTGTGATTAACAAACCTTATTTTTTTAATCAGGTTTTCTTTTTGTTTGTTTGGGGGTTTTTTATTTTATTTTTTTAATCAGGTTTTTTAACCACTCTACCTATTTCCAACAAATGAAATCTGCAAGACACAGTAACTCCCTGTACTTTTATAACTCCTTCTATGTGAGAATCTCAGTGTACACTATACACAAGACTCCATATCCAGTCTAACACAAGTAAATGGGTGCAGCCTGAAAGCTGTACAAATCCAAATAGTCACCTACAAAACTATTAATCAAAGTTTAATTTCTTAAAGCTCAGATTTTTTTTTTTAAATAAAAAAAACAATCACACCTCTTGAATAGCCAGAGATGACATTTTACATATTCACACAAGGTTACAAGACTTAATCCCATAAGCACACCCATATCCAGTCTGATAATATTACTGCTATTCACTACCATTTCTACTGCTTATGTTACAGTTACAGTTTTGTGTGCAAACTGTTTTGGGGCAGTGTGACCTTCACAATACATGTAACAAAAGCACTGCACTCCAAAACATAAAATTCTTAACAGTTTGAAGCTTTAAAGCACTGCTACAGCATATTAATAAAAAACAAAAGATTAATTAAAGTTCTATTACAATTTTGGCAATCTGAAACTGATAGTTCAATAGTAGCAAAATTACATTTCTAACTGCTCCTTGTACTTAAAGGGCCAATGAAATTGAAACACTAGACATTCTCATAAAAACTTGTTGTGATGATCTCCCTATAACAAATGACAGATACCCAAAAGAAAAAAAAGTATGTGTAAAAAAGGTGTATGTGCTTTCACAGAATCACAGAATGGTTTGGGGTGGAAGGGACATTATAAAGATCATCGAGTTACAACATTCTGGCATCATCAGGGACACCTTCCACTATCCCAGATTGCTCAAGGCTCCATCCAACCTGGCCTTGAACACTTCCAAGATGAGACATCCACCACTTCTCTGGACAACCTGTGCCAGCATTTCACCAATCTCACAGTAAAGAATATCTTCTTTAATCTAAATCTACTCTCTTTCAGCTGAAAGCCATCACCCATTGTCCTATCACTAAAGACCTCAGTAAAAAGTTATCTTATTTCTTACAAGCCCCCTTCACATATTGGAAAGTTGTTCTATAAAACATACTAAGCTGTATGTAGCCTCCCCATTTGAATTTTTTGACCTTGAATGAAGGAGAGGACAAAGTGACTTATGATATTGTGATTAACTTAACTGCCTGTCTTCAAATTTTCATAATTTCACAACAAATCATTTTATAATGGATATTTCATTGATTCAGCTTCCTCAACCACTCATTTTTCATCTCCATTTAGAAAGAACACAAGCTTACAGCCTTGAACGGAAGCCCTCGGTTGTATCACCTGTTTGTTAGTAAACTCCTCTTTGGAGCACTTCCCCTCTATCCAAATAAACCTCTATTTCTCATCCTCAAACTCTCAACAGGCTGAGAAGCCTATTAAATCATCAAGAAGTGCCTCTGCAAAAGGGACCACCATCTCACCATTTGGGAACCAAACTCCAAGAGAGCTGAACCTCCTACCCTTATCACTTACTGTACTAAGAAACACACTAAGGGTCCAGTAATTTTAAGGCTGCATTTCAATTTTTCCTAAAAAAAGCCAAACTCTGCTCCACAGCTAGACAGCTGCTACTGGAAGATGGCCCCAAGAAGATTTACTGAACCAGATCTATAACTTAACCACTAATATTAAACAGAAATTTAGTTGCATATGCTGAGGAAACTCAGAAGAGGAAAAAGTTAATGTTATTTGTCAACACAAATAGTGTTTTTACAGTTGTCTGCCAAACAACCTGAAATACAACATCCAGCAAAACCACTGCATTAATACAAATTTTAACTTCATGGAAGAGCTCATTCTTAAATTCACTAAGTCATGATGCACCCAAAATGTAAAAAAGCACTAGCAATACTGAACACACAGCTCACTGTAACAGGAAGCTGAGGATATATAAGGAAGGGGAAAATAGTTTCTAAAAAAGGAAAAGAAAAAATGCTGCTTCTCCAGAAAAAACAGTTGGTTATACAGGAATAATGGACATTTATAGCCATAACACGTAAGAGGGAATAATTCCTATTGATGTGCTGCTTCCCACAGATATGACAACATGAACCCTTTAGAAGACTTTTAAGAGAATAAACTGACATTTATAGATCTTTGCTAACCTGAAAACCAGTGCTGCTTAATGAGCCAACTATCCAAATACTGTAAAACTTCATAAATAATGAAGACAGGTTTATTAAGTTTTCAAAGCTATTTTCTCAGTCATAAATAATAATGCAAGAAATTAGTGGCTAATACTAATTTTCAACAGAGTAGTTTCCCATAAATTCACTGCTGTTACAACAGCTCATTAAAATTGTAAGATGATACAGCTGCTTAAGAGATTTTATAGCACAGACACACTTTTTAAAGTCTGTGTCTTTCCAACACTTACAAATTAGAATATAAAATCATTCTTTTGCTTGTACTTGGCAATGTACATCATCTTTTCATAAGAGAACAGTGAAGAGGAGGAAACAGTAATGAAAACTTTCTCTGCTTATGTATCCCTTCATTCTAGAGTTTTTTAACCCCTTAAGACATTACAGAAACAATTGCAAAAAAATCCCATTTTAACTGAATGGATCCTAACACTAAAATTAAGGAAGATACCAGTGTTCACCCTTGGTGTTCATAAAAATTGAGGTAAAACCTGCTGTGACAACACTAAGAACTACACAAAACAGTTGCAGGGAGGGTGAGAAAAAGAAGAGTGTGCTGGAAGCTTTCCTGAAAATTAAGTGGAAAGATTACTTTTCTTTTTTTTACGTTACATTCCTCCTACACTCAAAACAATGGGCCAATAACTCTACTTAGGCAAACATTCTTCCCTGCCTTCTCCCACTACTGGACTGTTTCCCACAGAGATCACCATCTGCTAGACTTCAAATGGAGACCATCAAGAGGTGTACACTTGTACAATGAGGCCTCAGGTCCTGGAAGAGGTACTGGAGATTCCCAGGGACCAAAAAGGCAAGAGAAAAGTTGGCACAGGAAGACTGCAACATTTTAAGGAGCACAGAGTGAATCACAAAATACCCTGCTAAGGCTTGGTCCAACATCTCATTCTCAGCTCAGACCAAGCACGGGCATTAATACCACAAACAAAAGATACTGCTTGGAGGGTAGTTACAGAATTGAGAAGGCAAAACCAGATAAAGAAAGTGATGTCCTGACAACTAGTCTTATTAGCATTTACTGAACATTGTGATTTCTCAAAGCTCTGGATACCACAAGCTGGTGACACATCTGACTCACTCATTCATGCAAATAGAGCATTTTTAGACTTGATGATCACTGAGAAAACTTTGAAACTAACAAAATGAATATGAATACTCTAAATCAAATAAACTAAAAAAAAAAAAAACACCCCCCCATAGTATATTACTTTTTAAAAAATTATTCTCTTTTTAAATTACTTATGATTTTAGGATTCATTATTTTGCATTTTATACACATGGCCGCTTGCTAAAGGTCTTGTAAAATTGTTCTTTCAAATCATGAAGAGGATTTTTTTTTCTTAAACAGAAGGAGAAATTGATTTGCTAATTTCATCTTTCCATCTAACTATGCAGTAGCTTTCTTTTTATTACTGGAACTTTTACACAAATAATTTCATAGGATACTGAAAGTAATCACCTATTTGTACTGTAAAGTATGTGTTTCTTGTATTTTTAAGTAAATTTTTTGCACTACTTCATTTAATTACATGTTCTGTTGAAACCACAGATATACTTGCCCTCTTCAACAGCTGAATTTTTATCTCTGAAAACTTTTTGACAAAGAGATTTTAGAATATGAAGCTGTAAATTAAAATGGTTTTTTTTAATTACATACATAATTTCATATGACTGAAGTACTCTGGAACATTTCTGCATTACCTGAAGTCATGAGACATTATCAGTCTCTTTAAAACACTGAAGGAAATAGGGCCCAAACCACAAACTACCACAGATTTGATTCTGACAGCTGAGAACAATTAATGAAATTCAATGTGAAGACATATTTAATCACCTCCGTCTGGGTTGGTAACTGACATGTCTGAAGCTTCTACTAAATCTAGATGATCTACACACTTGAGGCAATATGAAATAACAAGGATAATTTTTACCACAGATTCTTGTCTTTTTGAAAAGATTTCTAAACCAAAAATCCCTCTTATCTCACTGTGTAATTGCTGCAGGTGAGACAGCACTTACATTACAAGAAAGGTTATTTACAGGCATCAGGGTGAAGCAGACTAGTTCTCACTAATAAAGAAAAGAAAAGAGGTTTCAAATTTACTAGTTTATTATTTTGAGAAGTCTGGTATTATCTCTTGTCTACTCCTCTTCCTAGTCCCTCTATTCCACAGAAAAAAAAAAAAAAAGAGACAGAAGTTAAGGAAAAAAATGGCTGCTGTTTGTATTCTGATTTATAAGATAAACATGAAGATTTTGAACCAAAAATGACCACTGGAGTCACTAAAAAATACAAGCACATAAACCAGCATTCATCTTACCTTTTAGCTGACAGACCATGAACTCATATATTACAGAAGCTACAGATCATGCAACATATATTAATTAAATCAGCAACTGATGCTTAATCAATTTGTTCATACTCCACAAGACTATCACTGAGGGTGGTTTTAAACTTATTTCTAAATGTAAAGTAAATTCAGATTGGAAAATATTATTTATCTTAAGTCAGCATTAACTATAAAACGTTATGTAGTGTCTTCAAGGGGAAAAACCAAACAAAACCAAAAAAACCCCAAGAAATCCCCAAAGAAACAAAAAACAAATTAACAAAACAAAAAGCCCAAACAAAAACACAACAAACAACAAACCCACAAACAAACCTACATTAGAAAACACAAATGACCATGGCTCAGTGCTTGGAGGGTAAGATAAATTACTTATAAACACTTTTCAGGTCTGAATGTAGAAATTTAATTCACGGTTGGAAAAGTGAAATTTTTTTTTTTTAGATTTTTTTATGACCCTGTTTCCATTTGAGAAGGGGAGACATGGAGGAAAATCTAGGGAGTTGGATAAAGCAGTATCCTTTCCATAGTTACCAAAAGAAAATCTGTTCCATTTTTCCACTGCAGATCTCTAGAGCAAATTTATCTACTGAAAGGAGAACCCAAGAGAACAAGAGATGTCGCTTGTTGCTCTGTTTAAGACTCTTGTGGCAACTCATTTTGACCTTGGTGGAACCTTGTTTATAAATTAGAAACCTGAGATTTAGAACTGTCTAACTTTCAAGGACATAAATGGAGGAAAGAACAAAATCAAAACCAAACAACAAAAAGGCACGAACAAACACCACTCAGAGGATGTTCATATTCTGCTGTCACTGTTGAAAAGTTGTGTTTGACTATTGTGGCATATAACC
Source organism: Urocynchramus pylzowi (assembly GCA_013397555.1). NCBI lineage: Eukaryota > Metazoa > Chordata > Aves > Passeriformes > Fringillidae > Urocynchramus > Urocynchramus pylzowi. The sequence goes on along the minus strand of VZRH01000166.1, from coordinate 25,506 downwards.
TACAACCATCAAAGAAGGAAAGACACCTAACTTGTACATTTTTTTCAAAGCTGCCTTCCTAGGTATTTATCAGAACTTGCATAATTAAAATACAGGAACTTTGAAACCATTTTTGTATTTTCCTTGGTTTTTTTGTTTGGTTTTTTTTTTTAATGACAATTCCCTAATTTTCATTCTCTCACTTTCTGCCAAGTCCAGATTGTTTTCTACCTACTCTGTGCACTTCGACTTTGCCAATCTATAGCCATGCCTTATATTTTATTCTATCTGCATCTCCACATCAGGGAACGTTTCAAGATGGTTTGTTTGTTTTGCAGGTTTTTAATCAGCTCAGAGTTAGTCATGTAGAACCAGTACCTTCTAAATAATCAAACTCATCCTGAATATTCTTCTGCACAGTCCTATGCAGTTGTACAGGGGGAGAAAACAGTCTGAAAGTGTAAGATGAAATTTGAATAACCCATACTTACTTAGAGAAGGTCCATGGAGAATTGCACAGTTGGGACAATGGTATAGATCAATGTCAACAGCATGGTGCTCCTCTACCCCAACGCAGCTGGAATAATATTTTTTACATGTTAATGAGAATGCACACAGGGTTTACTTTTCAAGATAAAAAATAATTAAATCTTAGGTTTTTATTAAAACGTGCTTACTCTACAAAATTATGATGAGATACCAGATTATCTCGACTACTGGGCTGCCACATAAATTTTGAGTAATAATTTATCACTGAACACAGAATGCCATTTAAAAAAAATCATCAACAGGAAACAAGAATCAAATTCCTTTAAAAATGAGCAAATCCACAATATAGACAACATTACTCCCAAAAACCTTGATCCTAATTACAGGAAACAGTTTATACAAAATCATTCAAGCAATTTGCCTCACAGAAGCTATGAGTTTAAAATAATAACTTCTTATAGAAGATATAATGGACATGTTCCTTGTCTTTCTTTTTCTTTCTGCAAAAATCACGTAACTGACTCCTACCTCCACAAGACAAATTAATGAAGAATATTTTCATGTTATTCTTGAAATCTTGACAATAGAACTGGATTCGTAAGCTACATAAGTGACCACACAAATAACTTAATAGAAATAGTTTTGGTTTAAAATAGCAGCAAGTATTTTAAAGAGTGCTTGAGAGATGTAATGTTTTCTCAGTGCATATTTTTTTCCAGATAAAACAGTCAAAATGTGATTAAAAGCAAAATTTTTTCAATAGTCATGACAAACCTATTCTGCTGATACTTAAACAACAAAATGTTAAAGTCAATTAAGTACATTTTCTTAGAAGCTGAAACACTAGAGGTTAATTGGAGAACATGTGCTTTTGCACAATGTTCTTAAGGGAAAAAAAACAAGTAATCCCTGCTTGCTGGTCTGAATCCTGGCAGAGTTCTTCATTCTCTGAAAAGTTCACTGACACTTACAAAACTGCTGACTTTACAGTTAATACAGAAAACCAGAGTACAACACTGCACATTTACACCAAAATTAGGTATGTACACTCAATGCATTCTAGTAACACAGGAACTGGAACAGGACCCCAGTCACGTAACCCATTTCATATCAAGTGTAATGAATGCTTATACACTGAAGCGTTGAAATAATCCAGCTACACAAAGTCTTTTCCTCAGCAGCCTTGTGCCAAAACTGCTGACACGCTCCAGCAAGTGTCAGTACATGCTGCCAAAACAATACAAGAAACAGTCTAGCACTGAAAGCACAACGAGCAAATCCAATCTGAAACTGAAGAGCATCTCCCATGTAGCTATCAATGAGAAGTGCATTCTGAGCTCCCTCTAAACATTCAGCTAGTTCTACTTCCCCATTCCCTACATACCACACGAAATCCAGAAATTATTTAGCTTTTTTTATATGCATACTATTTAAAAATCTAAATACAAAACTCAGCTGCCATAGTTCATCGCAATTCTTGCAATATTTAGCATCTGCTTTAAGACCACAGCAACAAGAATCATTGTTACATGAAAATCCAGCTGACATATAAACAAAAAGGAAGGCAGAAGCAGTCTTTAAAAATGCATGTCCCATTTCCTTCTGCTTGTGTTCTCTCTCTTTTTATAGAATAGATGAATGACTCATAATCCTATGCATTATAAGAAAATTGTTTTAAATGTATATTCTAAAAGCCCCAAATCAGAAGGCTGGTTTTATACATTTTTAGGAATCTCATTATTTTAGCTAAATTTCTAATTTTTGAACAGCTAAAGATATTTATGTTGAACTGTATCTTGATCAAGTTTGCACTTCATTTATTCCCTTCCCTTTTTCTTGGTGTTTATCTGATACATTCATCATTCCAATCAGATTATCTTGCTAACAGTAAGAAATTTGCATAAAAATACAGTAAAAATAGCTTTGACAACTATTTGTCCTATTCTTTTTAAGACTCTTAATTCTATTGTCTCTTATCAAATGTTACAGATAACAGAATTTCTGCTTTATTTTCAGGCTTAGTACTAACAATTAACTCCATAACCTTTCATGAAGGCACATGGGATTTTGTGTACAGAGACTGGAATGGTATTATAATGTCTGGAATAGCCATTCAATAAGAGAAGCAAACATTTTCAGTCTACTATTTATCCTGTAAACTCAGCACTGGAAACACAAAACACTAACTGGGGATCATGGAAGTGAATCCAGCAGCAGATGCCTGACTGAAGCAAAGGGCAAGCGAGGTGCCAGCACCTGCAAGAACAAGCATTGCCAGGGATGCCACAGACACACATCAATCACACACAGCACCATTACAAGTCGCTTCCCTGCATCCCTTTCTCCAACATACACAGATGAATCTGACATTAATCACTCTGGCTACTAGCAAGCAATCAATTACTGTGGTAAATGCAACTTCAGACCTCACCCATCAAAACAAGGTCACCAAGAGGTAGCAGAGAGCCTGGAAAACATTAACATACTCAAACACTGCAACACTCCCAACCTACTGATGTTTTCCTGTATGAAATATTATTACCCTTCACCTTGCAATCAACCCAATCCATTTGGGTTGAAATGTCTTGAGTATATATTACCTAGTTTCTGAACTGCTCATCTCCTACAGGGAGGTCACAGACTAATCCTCAGGAACAGCGGAAAGCTTACAGTATTAAACAATAAAATACAGTAATACTAATCAAAAAAAAAACCAAAACAGCCATACAAGACTATTCAAAAATATACCTCTTATTCTGTTCATGAAGGTGAAAAGGCTAACCAGGCCCAATTTCACTTGCAATGCTCTAGAAGGAGTAGCAAGGTAGAAAATAATTAAAAATAGACTCCGTTACATCAGTCTCAGAGTGGTCAGACACTCCAAACTTCCCATGGTATCTAGCGTCAAGGGAAGGTCAACAAGAGGTAGCAGAAGATGTGGGAAAGTTTTTTCACACACAAGAACATGCCCATCCCTGGCATCTGAAGAAATCCCTTGTGACTGTAAATTTTGAGGAACATGTTCTCCCAACTTAAATCTCACTAGAAGGTGCATGTGCACGCTTTTGATTTAGTCTCAGCTTTCATTTGATCATTATATTTGTAGCTATGTTAAAGCAGCAAGTGTAAATCAAAAACAATCAGAAGAGGACTCCCACATCTGACAAGGACCAGTAGACCCCTGCTTTTCAGTAAAGGGCAAATAAGGCTTCTTCCACAGTGCAGGGGGAAGTCCAGCAGAGGCTGTTCTCTTCTTCAGTACTGTAATTAATTTAGATTTTAAGAGATGGGTACCGATAATTCAGAATGACAGATTAAAACAACCATTTCACAATTATGCTGGAATGTCTTGTCCAAGGAGTTTGCAGAAGTCCAGAACAGTACCAGGACATATTCTCCCTGGAGACTGCATGGCTGTACGTTGTAAGCCACCCAAGGCACCTGGCACATCTCTCCTACAGCAGCAGAGTGTGAATAAATATTGGATCCGTGTCAGTCACCACACAGGCTGCTGCACCTTCTGCATCTAATACCTGCTTGCTCTCAACCCAGCCTGGCTTTTCTCTTCCCTGCTTCTGATATTATCAAGCACAACCAAAACATTTTTAGAGATTGCTTAACTGCCTTCGCTGGTATGACTGAAAGAATCCTGATTTAAGAAAAAAATCCAAAGCACTCTTGATCAAAAGCCTCATTTTCAGTGTTCTTAAGGGTATATGATTACTTAAAAAACTAATTTATTAAAACAAATAGTATAGGCACCCTACCATTATACAAAATTCACAATGTAAAAGGGAATGCTTACCTAAAAAAGCATGACAAAAGTCAAGAAATGAGCAAAGTGTGGATGCCCATTTTCCTAGTTTAATTCCTAGATTAAACAAGGAAGATCTTCCTATGGAATATTCCAAGCTTTCCTGTATATGAGGCATACTGAGAATAAAATCTTGAAAATTGAGAAATGCAAGCAATTCTCAATGATCTAATAAAAGGACAGCAGAAAACTGATGAATCACCTTCAACAGAAAAAGAGCTAATTTGCCATGAAGCTGGGTTGTACAAGAGATATCATCTTCTTGGATACTCTGTTCTGTTCCCTCCCCCTACTACTTCAATTCCATAAGGTCCTTTTCCACCTCTTTCAGCAGCATATACAAAACAATCAAACAGGCTCATCTTTCTAGATGCACTTGGACTTTTTAGGAAGTCTCCCACAATAGCTTCCACTCCTCTCCACATCAGCACCATATTTTGCACCTACTAAGCTTCACCTAGCAGATGAAGAAACAGGGCAGGCCATTATAGGCATGTCGACTATTTCTTCAATAGATATTGTTGGATAAATATTATTTTACAATTAGATGTTGATTTACAGCACAAAACTAAGCCAGTTTTTTAAAGTTTCTTATTTATTATTGGGACACAAAGATCAGGGCCCAAGATATCTTGGTTTTTAGTATTTGACCTGAACAATCTGACTTTTTTGTGGTCACTGTGCAGCAAAAATGCAGGTTAGGGGCTCTTGCTAGTATCGTTGGTTAAGCATAAACCCTTGCATCTTTTCCAAGCTGTAAAATTACATTTTGCAAGATCCCCTTATATTCTCCTTGAATAAACACTGTGGACAACCTTATTCTTTCTGTACCATCCTTTCTCATTCTGAGCAAGAATTCAGCATGTCCTCTTGCCCACCCCTGAATCAGCACACACAACCTTTCCTTGATATGCCTCAGTGAGCATTCCAGTCTTTATCTGTAAAAGGAGGGGAAAAAAGAAGAGTGGAAAGAGTGGAAAAATACTAGGGGTATTAAAGCATGTTCCCTGTTACCAAGAACACAGGGCTATAGACAATTACTAGGGGTATAGGCATGTTTCCTATTATCTGACAGAGCAGATTGCCAAAATCCTTTTTCAATTTCCAGTCATCCACAGAGCAGCCAAGATACATAGATAGTGAGTCTCTGCTGGGTCTTTACAGTGATGAGGACAGGAACAAGGCAAGCTGAAGATAGCAAAGATTCATTAGTAACAGGAGGGCCTTAATTGTCCCAAAAGTGAAGTCACTACTGCAGGGTACAGCTTCTCATAGCATTGAACTGAACATAGCTGTTGCTGCTGAAAAAGAGGTCCCACCCTCCTTCCTCCAACTGCCTGACCATGGGCTTCCATTGTTTCTCTCACCAGATCTAAACCATCAGGCAGCACATGACAAGTCAGTTCAATAAGCTGATCCAAAAGAAAAAAACTGCCACTCAACTCACTTTTTCAGGTAGATTTTAGGAACCTTGACAGTCAGATTCCATAAATAAAAAATAAAACTATACATGTTTCACTTATATGCAGTTACTTAACAAATATATAACAATGTTATTTTCAAGAAGACACATGAAAGAAAATATTCTGTTACTTCATCTCTACTTCGTCTTTCTAAAAATGGTTGCTAAACAATAAGGAGATGACTGTTTAGCAATCTTATTCTGATAATATACCTTTTACTATCAAGCCTTAATATGGAATTTCAAATCACCAAGGATGAGAGCTGTTTCTGTTAATATACTGAGTAAAGCATTATAGCAAACTTTTCATTTTACCTGTAACAAGGTCTGCAGTTGCTACTCTCAGTCCTAATCTGTTTGAGTATAATAAACCAAAAAACCCATTGTAATTATTGCCAAAATTAGTTAGTGAGCTTGCAAGTTATGCAAACATTAGCTTCTCCTACACCATTCCAAGAATGCAAATAAAAATATAGGGTAGGAAGTCTGTCTGGCAGATTTTAAGGAATTCTGGTTAGTCGTTTAATTTAAGCCTATGCTTTCCAAGTGGGAAAAGGATGCCAAGGTAATATTTACAGGTTAAAACAATGGAAGTACTGAAGATGTCACTGCCACAACCAGCCACATCTGCCACTTGTTACAGGACAATATTAAAATGCTTAATTAGGAATAGAAAGACAAAATCAGTGTGACAATACTATGGACAGACTCCATACCATCCCATAGCACAAGAACAGATGAAAAAATGAAGTTTATTTGAAGAGGAGTTTAAAACTTAAAATAAATGTTGTGAGCTTTTAAAACCTGACCCTTAAGCTAGACAGATTTCCCCTCCAGCCCCACTCTTCAAAATGCATGCAGTTACACCAAAGCAAACAAAAACAGACCAGAAGAAGCCACAAAGCAACATGAGAAAGCTGGTGTTTCCTTCCACTATCTCTATCTCACCATGGTAAGCATGGTAACAGTTTTGGAATCACAATAAACTTACAAGGATTTACTTCAGAAATTAAAATAATTTTTGAAAATTACAAACTGCTATACACTAGATACTGAATTACTGCCTTAAATTACCAAAAAAAAAAAACAAACCCCAATACTCCACATTAAAATATTTGAGGTTTTGCTCTTGCCATATTCACTTTGCAAAACAAAATGCCTTTTAAAAGGGAGCAACTGATACCAGACATAACACAAAGAACATGCATAATTGCACTTTAAAATTATTTTTTAAATAGCAGTTATTCTGTTTTTCTATCTGGAGAAAACCTCCCCTAAGTTACCCATTTTCTCAAAAAAAAAAAACATAACAAACCAGAACTAAAACTAAATTAAAAAACCAAACAAACAACCCACAATGTTTTTAAGATATGTATAGAATATATGCATGTTGGCCCAACAGCTTACCTAGTTTTTGTACACATTCACTCACACACATATTCCACCAAGTTCTTAAGGACAGAAAAATTACATAAGGCCTACTCTCAAAATACCTAAAAATATACTAACTTATTAAATATTGCATCACCCTTCAACACAGATAAGAAGCCCAAGAATAATAATGCTGCATGCCATAGTATACTAAAAACTCTGACCTTTGATTGCTCAGACACATCTGTTCTGATACTTCCAAAGTCCTAAGAGGCCTTGGTCTACTTATGATTAGCCATCAAATTGCACATTAAAAATGTTAATGTTCATTACATAGGTTTAGACTTCCCTAATGTAATTCAACTGTACTGCTTTTAAATTATGTAATATTTCTCTGAAATGAGGTATTGCAGTAACACAAACATGCAGACAGGTATATGATCTCTTCTTAATTCCAAAGGACCTTCCAAAGGTTCAGACTTCCTGAACCTTCTGAAATAAAACTTAAAGTTTGATAGTGATGCTAGTGTTGTCCTTTCAGAAAACACTTTGAATGGCAATACTCTTGCACATTTTTACACTGAGAAAGAAAATCAGTATACATAATTTCTCTCTCAAGTAACAGTGCTTTTCACTCCCTCAAAGCACAGAGGTTAAAATAAATAAAATCAGTATATGAAATCTTGTCAATGAAAGCTTAATTCCAAAGAATTGATTCTGCAATGTAGAAACCTAATAGGAAAGTTATGGTCAATGGAACAAAGTTACCAAGTTACATAATGAAATAGATTCAGTTACAAACACAACAAACCTTCTACCTGCATTGAGAAAGCAGCCACATAGTCTACACAATCATCATTTCACTTCAAATCTCAAGGAAAAAACAGTGACATACATTATTTGTAAACTGACTTTTCCAGTCCACAATTCCAATCCTGTCTGAAAACAAACTGGTATGGTTTTGAAACTCAACATATTTTTTTTCCAAGGTCTGTTTTTTAAGTACAGTAAGTTCAATTTATTGAAATTGCTAGAATGAAGGTAAGAGAGAGTCATTACTTTTAGAAAACACTTTGACAACTGGATATTTGGCATAATCAACATGTTCTCATTTCTAATCATTGGTGAAAAGATTGTGTGGAAAGCTCATTTTTCACACAAGCATTTCATGTAACAATTAAGAGTTTATGAATGAAGCCAAATGACTGTTCAAACTGAAGTCAAACAATTACATGCTCAGAAAATCCAAACAGTTTTATGTGCAAAAATATACACTGAGGTCAAACAACCTTTTCAGTACAATGTACGACTTCTAGGAAGAGACACAGAGTCCAGGTTCATCCATAATGGCAGCCACCATCATGTATTATGTGTTACCATATATTATGTGATTATGTGATATCCTATATGCATCATTTATTATGCTTTATGAGAAGTTACTTTTCCTAATGACAATTTCCTGATAAAGCCAAGTTAACATTACTGAAGTACTTTGGATTTCATGCTTCTGTTTAGTATTGTCTATTAAGCATATAGCAAATTCTTCATCCTTTCTATTCTAAATGAGATTTCTACTTATTCTTCCCAACCAGACTGATTGCATCAAGCTGCTTCAAAACAGTATTTACAATTAATTCTGTTCAGGTCCTTTTAAGAACACTGTTTTACAGAAATGAAGGTCTGAAGGAACCTGAGTCTTCTAGGGTAGATATTGGCAAAATAAGCTGCCTCAAGACAATCAAGACAAGAAATAACATTTAAGAAAACTACAGCAAGACCTCAAAACTAAACAACTTGTTAGTGAGAAACCAGAGGAAAAAAGAGGCATTTTAAAAGCAGCTGTGATAGCTGAAGGCTTATTTCAGTGTGAAACTATTGAGAGAAACAAAGATGATACCAGCAAGTGAATCATGACACAAGATTTGTATGAAAGTAAGAAAAAATATACATTGATCTGACATGATTAAATTCTTTTTAGCACGTTAAAACCAGTAATCTGTGTAACCCTACACATATGAAGCAAAGCACACTGTTCAGAATTCAGAAAGATGCTCTACAGCAGTTCAGACTCCTCTTTCTCCATTCATTTTCCCAGCATGGCCAGACTGACACACCAAAGAGAAGAAGGAACAATAGTCCAATCTGACTTCAGGCACTGTGTCTTAGTGAAGTTGCAACTGCTTGAATTGAAGCCTGTTGGAAATAAATGAGAACTATCCTGTCCTTCCCACAACTGATGCAGGGAAAAGGATTAACATTGGATTTCAATTAATTCTAGGAACACTGGAGTCCCAATTTCTCTGACCACAGCCAGCATAAATTTCAGTTCTGGTTATAATGCACAGTCTGTAACAGCAGTATTAGGTACTATGGGCCCTAAACACACAGAAGAAAACACATTAGTTATGTCATTTAGAGAGAGAGGGCATTGTAAGGGAGAATAACTGCTTCTGTATACACCAATGACAAAGGTTTTCTAGGTGATTAAGGAAGTTCTTCAATGATGTATTTTTATCTCTTCCTCAAGACTCCAAGTCAACAGTTAACCTCTTCCCCCCTAAGATAAAACAGAACCTAGTAAACCACCCTAACTACATCTTATTTAGGTAATTTGCCTTATTTCAATTCCAGGTAGGGTTATTCTAACTGTGCTTATAAAAAAAAAAAAAACCTGAATTTACAATAAGCAAAAATTAAGTACTTTAAAATAATACTTTCAAATCAGAGGGTTTAAAGGCAGAGCTAACTCTCTTGTCTCAATTCTATAAAACAAAAAACCAACCACACTACAACATCTTTAACCATTTAAAGTAGCCTCCATACCCATCTTGAAACAGACATCTTAAACTGCACACCTCTGTGTGGTTGTATTCTACCAAAAAAAAAACTACTACCCAAAACTTCTACCATTATTTCCCCAGTAGACACAAGGAAGAAATATCCTAAGCTCTACAAAGAAAACAAAAGGGTAGAAAAGGGAAATCAGTATGCAAGTTAATTAAACATTCAATCATTCAGGAATGAAGCAACTACAGCAACTTTAACACAGTAAATTAAAGCTGCTTATTACATGTCCCTAATTATATATGTGTGTGTATATATATATATTTTGGAATCACCACCTCTTAGTGCTCAAAAAACATGTGGATGTGGTGCCTGGGGACATGGATTAGTGGGGAACATGACAGTGGGAGTTTAATGGTTAGACTCAAATGATCTTACGAGGTCTTTTCTGACCTTAACAATTCCATTATATACAGTCTACACTCATTTGCCTGCCTCAACTTTTAGACTCTTAGATTTATGTCCTAATCTTCCTCAGCTCCAACTTGTGCACAGACTCCTGTCAATTCTCATTAGCCATCTCAATGAAACACTGCATATTATATGGTTTTAAGATCTACCTGCACCCCAACCCAGTCTTTTGACTTAATAAATAGGAAATTCAGTTCCATTTCCAGTGCAGTTTCCTATCAGGTAGAGCAAGGGCCTTTTATACACAGAACAGACATATTAGTTACTGGTTTCAAAGAGAGAGGGCATTGGAAGGGAAAGAAAAAAAGACAGAAATTAACAGAATTATAAAAACACACCCTATGAAGAGAAATTGAGGTTCAATCCAAAATGGCAAACAAATCTTTGGAAGCAATTATATGACATAGCTTGCATTGATTCAATGGCTTGCAGCTGCTGGAACAGTTATTACTGTTACCCATTCCCTTCCAAGCAAGCACTCCCACTCCCCTTCCCTGCAATGGCCCTGATACTTGCCTGGTTACAAGGCAGCCTGGTTTTATTCACTAATCTGACAGAAACTAACCTAGCCAGTCTTTTGCCTGTTTATCAAGTCACAGGGCAAACTGTGAGAGGCAATCCATGAGAGGGGGAAGAGGACTATGTAACCCAGAGAGAAGGATATGGGGAGTAGGACTGCTCCTCTCAGCAGTGGAAGTCACAAGACCTGGCCGAGCCTACTCTTGGGACTTCACTATTCACCAAGACTCAGAACTACTGTGGCCTAACAATAGCTTACCAATAGATTGTAGGGAACATCCCTGCCTACACCTGAAAAACCTCCTCAACTTTAACCATACACCTGCACAACAACAAGAGGCATTATTGAGTCCAAGAGACACATGCATTGGCACTAGATGTCATCTGTGAACCAAGGTTTTCTTAGCACAGCATTGAGATGGTCTCAGTCTGGCTTCTTTTAAGCATCCCAGTCTTCCTCTGATGAAGTGTCTAACCTGTTCCTTGAGACCAGTTAGCTGCAGCTCCAGCTACAGCAGTAGCTAAGGCAAGTAGCCAGCAGGTGTATGACATTATGTCACTACCAATAAATTATTTGCCTATGAAACACTTTCCAGTAATGCACTAAGTACTACAGGAGCTATAGAACAATCCAAATCCAGTAATCCAAACAGTTTGGAAGCTACATTTCTAAACCACATCAAACACAGTTTTCTGTAAAGCAGGAGAGGATCAAAAGGACAAACTTTCAGCTAAATTCCCTTCTAGTTTGAGAGGCATGAGGACCACTCTGAAGTGGGAAGATACCTGTGTTTTTTAGAGACTGATCAAAGCAAAATCTCACTAATGGTTCTTGCATACTCCCTAACTTGCATACTCTCAGCAGTTTCTAAATTCCATAATTACCTACATCAAAGTCTCACAAAAACCCCATTTCTTATATCATTTTTATGTAACCAGTGTCTCTAATATTAGTTCAACCACCTCTTTTAGGCAGTCTGCACTCTAAGCATTTTTTAATCCATTTGGGGATTTTTTGCTATGTCTTCAGCAGCTCCATCTCCTTCTCAACAGCTAGAAGTGTTGAATGTTCCTCATCTACAAAGTGCACGGACTGCAGACTCCTACAGAGAGAGTACAAGCTGGTTATTCCGGTTGTCTAATAAAGATGAGTTGTTTAGAAAGATCATGTTGCCTAATAAAGATGAGCTGCTTAAAAAGATTGAGAAGCCTGACAAGTGCTATCAGCACTGTTATTTTATGCAATACACAGTCTGCAAAGCTTACGACATCCTGAGTAACACTGTCAGTAGACACCATCAGATCTGTCTTGTTCTCAAGTATCTCAAAGTGATAAAAAAAAAAGATTTGGAGGTGAACAACAACAAACCCACAATGACTTCCTGGCCTGAGGGGATTGATTAGGACACTAATGATTGTTTTTAAATTGTGCCACTTCAATTGAAAAATGATGTCAGGAATGATTTGAAAATAGGACTTTTTGCTAACAACATTAAGATGTACATTATCCTGTCCCCCACATTCTAGCACCAGCAACCAGTATTAGCATAACCTTAAAACTCCATTGCTGCAAATCCTTTATTCTTGAGTTACTGTGTGTCTGTTTGCTTCCTTTACAGACTGCAGCAACAGCAAACTTTGTTTCAGCCTGCTTTACACACCTTTCAATTGGTTTCTTACACCAAAAACACTTTACCACCTAAATGGGTTAAAAAATGTCTTACCCAGATTGCTTTTAAAGACCTCCTGGAACCCTCTACTAAGTAACTTAACACTCACAGTAGCATGGAGAGACTCTACAGCTGTACCTGAAATAGTTTCTTTTGCCTTCAAAATTCAACTCATTAAATAGTTCTCCTTTACGAAAAATAAAAATGAAAAATAAAAATCAAGGACATTTTTTTCAACTCAATATTTTTTTCAGACATTGCTAGGAACTTTTTAGCAAGCTTTTTATTAAGCTGAATAATTTCTGCATCTTCTAATCACAACACAAAAAACTGCATGATGGCTCCTATAGCTTTGAAACACCTTACTTGTATAAGGCAAATAGATTTGCAGTCAATAGCAAGTAGAGACAGATGCTTCTTTTCTGAAGAAATCTGAGAGCAAACTGGCTCATCTCTAGCTCACCATGCTCATTTCAAAAGCAGATGGAGTATCTGATTACATTAACTTCTATTTAAGCTATGATACAAGCAAACTGTTTCAGATACACAGATAATGAGTCTAAATATCAGATGTTACATTGGCTGGCTGGCAGAGCAGTAAGTAGAAAAAGCTCCTTCAATCAACTAGATAATGCCTATAATTTAGAGATCTTTATCGGATTCTCAGCTGCTTATAGAGGTCCAGAGGGGCAGGCTGGTCGAAACTGCACCCATACAGTCCATAACATATCAAGAAGTTACTTTTACACATTATTCTAGCTACAGAAATCTAACTGTTCAATCCTCTTCAGATGGAATTAATGAAGCAGAGTAATTTCCAGACCATGTGGAAACTTCAAATAGTGAAGAACAAAGCTAAAAAGAGTTTGGGGTTGAGTTACATCAGCAGTGAATTCTATCTGCATCCATCATTTTTATTCTGGCTATAATTGGACATACTGATTTTAATCTAAAATTCTTATGAGTTCAGATCCAGGTTACCAAAACCATTTTTGCTCTATCATATGCTATTTAGAGTAATCTGAAGTATTTGCAAAAGCACAAATGCACATGTTTTAATCTAAATTTTGCACACACGCACATTCAAAGAGGTAACCTTGACTTCACAGTCAGTGCTACTCAGCTACAGTGCTTTTGTATGGGAAAAAATAAGATGATTTTATCCATATATCAGTGTATGTGTAGTGTGCATATATGTATCTCTTAAAATACCTTCTTCTTCATAGTGGACAAAATTCCCATGACTCCAACAAGAATGTTCAAGAAATGCACAGGAAAAATACAAAACATTAAACAGAGGGCCTATTGCAAAAGGTCCCCTGGAGATGAATACAGATTTACCATTGCTGTACAAATTACAGGAGACAGTATGGCTCACTTATTGTGAAAAACACAAAATTAATTATTCGGGAGAAAATTTCCGACCTTACCAATATGTGTAAATATCAATGTGTGAAAATTGCCCTGATGGAAGGGGAAAGGTAACAGACAGAACAAATGCCAATGGCCACAGATGAAAGCATATGAAATCCATCTAAACAGCAGGGGAAAAAAAAAGAAATTGCAAGAACACAGAAGAAGTCATTCATCTATATATGGCTATTATGGCAATATCCAGTTAAAGATGCTGGTCCCTAAAGCCTAAATAAACTGAAGAAAGCTAACCTCAGAAGTACCTACACTCAGCTAGCACCTCACCACTTCACCCAAAAATTCCAGAAGCACCCCCTATTGTGCTCACCCTGTGCTCCCACCCAGCACACACCAAGCTCCCTGGTGTCCAAGTCAAATTGTCAAAGTGCTGGGCACTAAAAAGGTGTTATGAAGGGAGAAGTTACTTTGTTTTTCCAACCGAGATGTGCTTATTCTGGTTATTAGAGTTCAAGCCCACACATCTCAGGGGAATGTTCACCTCCAGCTCACTTTTTATGTAAAGATACCCTTTATCTCCCCCACTTAGGACCTCTTACTCTATAGAAAGTATCCAAGAATTATGGGCCCTGAACAGAATGTAACATGACCTAAGCACAAGGGTCTGGTTAAAACCCTCAGACACTGACAAGATTATTTTAAGTTCTGGTGCCTGCTCCTGGCACTAGTGAATAAATAGATAAAGTGAGCATGAATTGCAGCACAACCTTTTCCAAGTCTTAAGACATACTAATACTTTTTTTTAGTCTTCAGATTTAATAGTGCTTCCTACAGAAATACAGTAGTCCATTCCCTGGACTACGAACGCACCTGTTTTCCTTTTTTAAAAGGCAGAAGTGTCCATTTCTCAAAATATTTCAGGAACTGGCAAGGACTTGAAATTTGCCAAAGACATGCTGCATACCTGCCAGGCTTTTTGGAGTATAAGTAACACTTAACAGGTGTTGCTTTTCTGCCTTCAAAGTGATAATGATGTTTTGCTTTTCTTTACAACCTCCACTAACATAATGTGAAAGTGCCAAAGAGGTTCTTCTTTGATAATTAGCAAAAAGTAGTAAATACTTGACAGAAGAATAATCTTTTACCAGAAGTGTTTCCTAGATAAAGATTTAGAGGTCAATGATCTCTAAAGAGCCTTTAATGAGTTTGACATATCGCCGAATGTGAACTACTAAGCTATTTTCTTACAACTCAATTACAGAAGAAAAGTTTATTTATCAGTTTGTTTATATTACATAGCAGTGGCTATGAAAGTAACTAAAATTAAAAATACCAAAAAAAAAAAAATTCCCCAGCCTTACAACATAATTTGTAGTACATCAATTTGAATACACCCAGAGTCGGCTTTCTTTAAAAAGACATCTTTTCTCCTTTAGCAATTCAAGACAGTTACGTAAGACAACCTCAAACTATGTATTTATCTTCAGAAAATGCAGTCATTAAAGTTGGACTTGATGCAGCTGATTCAGGTTAGATTCCATTCAGAGAAAGATACTGAAAGTTACACTTTAAATTTGAATTAATGTTCATCATCACTCCTTATGTTCTGCACTACCATAAAGTAGTTTCCATCCAATCAAAAACACAACTATGCATTTATATCAGCAAGTTTCACCAAACCCACTGGCTGCTTTAGAACTTGGATCTTCCTTCACATCGCTTCAGACTGACTGGCCACTGCAGCAGACATTTTAGCAGAAAGGCTTTTTTCAGTCACAAATTAACGTTCAAATTTAAAACTTCACACTCTTGCAGTACAAGTCAATATTCTCCATGCATTCTTTGTTTTGAAAAGTTTTCTTCACATTGTCTTTACTCTCCTGATCTCTCTCCATGCAGCTTTTCATCTACAAGACTCCTCTACACAAGGCTGCTTAGCCCTTTGCAGATACCCCACGAGAAAAGAAAAATCTTCTGATCTCAGTTCCAATTTTTCAGACACCTGAAAACCATAAGTTGCATTCAATTATTTTGTGTCTGGTACAGTTTAGAAAAGGAAGTATCTACTTTACTCCCATCCTCTTGGCACATAGTCAGTATGTTTCCAACAATGATAATTCAGAGATTTACAGTTTTTCTTCTAAACACATGGCAAGCATATTAAGGGATAGAGCACATTTCCTAAGAAAAACTTGTTCCAAAATATTGTGGTGCACAAGCTTCATAGAAAGCTGGTGGATTTCTCATGGACTCAGAGCAATGCATATGTTCACACTAGAAAGATGCTTGTTCAGCTTCCTCAGGTTGGCATAAGAAGCATAATTTTATTTTACTAGGTTAACCAACACATTTAAATAAAACATTTATCTGCTACTTCTATCTCCAAATTCCCTATTGGAGGTATAAGAAAAAAAGAAAAAAATAATAAAAAAAAACACCAGCCCAAAAAAAGACTATTTAAAGCATTTAATAATGTGTCATGAAAATCATGTTAGAGTTTACTACTGTTGCCCTGGAATGGACTGGAAAACTGCAAATAGAAGTTTACTGCTTCAAGCTGCTCTATGGTCCACTAGCAACTCCCTGGGAATTTTCCATGTAGCTTGTACTGAGAACTGCCACCACACCCTGCAGGGATGCATTCCCTCCCCTTCTCGGCACAGGTGTATCAGAAGCAGTAAGGAATGCACTGCAGCTCACTCTTAATCACACGGTGTAAATGTTCCCATGCCTGTTTCATGTGAGCTTAGTCCAGACAAACAAGATGTCTGCTCAACATCATTTCACTGATCATAATGAAAGGTTAAAGCTTTTTTCTTCCCCATGTTTTACCACTTGTTCATGATATTGGCTCATTTCCTTGTCCCAGTCCCCACATAGCATCACTGTTTCAGACATCAAAGAAAAAAAGGAGAATTAGACATAGTGCAACCCTATGAAAAACAAAGATCCAGCCAACCAGACACAAGCACTGACATGCATTTGCTGGGGGAATGAAAAAATGCACAACAGCACTGATGTGCAATAAGCAAACAGGGTTGTAGAGAAATGTCAGCTCTCTTACTTTATGTAAGGAACTACCTTCAGGAAAAGACCACTTGTATGGAAGGCATCTTCACAGGAAGCAAGTAACAACACCTGACACTGAGAGGCTGAACACTGCTACCAGTGATATTTTCCTTTCATTAATATACAAGATTTTGTTTCCTCTTACAGTGATAGATCCGTTCAGTATCAGAACCAAACAGAAATGTAAATATTTATTCTTCTCTAAAGTGAGGGTTGGTGTTTTTTTCATTAGACAATAACTTCATTTCCACAGTCAAATAAGGACCAGCAAATAGAATGTTCAGTATACTCTCACTGACGATGCTAGTTGAGCCATCAATTCCAAAACTGAAGGAAAATTAGAATCTGCCTTTACTGATAAAAATATAAAAGTTAGGAGGTAACGTTTGCAGAAGGTCTTAAGAGCTGCACCTTTGCTTCTGCAATTTCTGATCTACTCAAATGATACCCGTAACCCTAGTTCATATCTAAATCCTTCAGTTTCATGATGCTTCAAGCACAAGCCAGCTGACCATGCTGAAATGTAAGGTACAGCCAAGGCATCTGCTTTCACTCAGGTCTAAAGTGCTAAATAAGCACTTCTCAGCAAGGACATCAGGCCAATCACTCAATACTACAGCTGTCCCACTCCTTCTCGGCGAGAATAAGAACAGCATTCTGAACTACTCCTGTGCTAACCACTCCATCAGGGCAGCACCCTGTACTGCGGTGTTAGGAGATGCAAAGGGATGCTCTGAGATGGCCTAGCTGTTCACACAGGAGAGCACAGCATCAGAGGCAGCAAGTTGCTGCTCACCTTTGCCTCATGCTGATGTGTCCTCTGGGCAGACAAATACTGTAGTCAGAATGTAGCTTGAGATTTAAGAGACTACATGTGCACACCAGTTTTCTTGACATGATTTTGGTCCTCTGTTACATAAGCAATAGAAGCACAGAGAAATACCTAGGACAGAGTGGGCTTGAGGCTGTGATATGTCAACACAGCACACTTCCATGAAATAAGGGCTAACACTACACTGAGGGGGCAGACTGTTAATATTTTCCTGAGCACAGTGCCCCGTTAGCACAGCTACCTTGCCTTTGGAACTGTTCCTAGGCTGCTCTGTGCAGCACTCTGCACCTCAGAGATGTGCCCAGCAGTACCCCAAAAGCCCTGCCTTGCCCTGCAACACCTCATTTCTCTTGTTCTGCTTGTTCTTAACACCAAGTTTTGCAAGTCAACAGCATGATGTAATCCTTTAGCAAAAAGATCCAAATATTCCTGTTATTGAAACAAAACTAAAAATCTATATGTTGAGCAAGACAACCAGAGGTTTTACAAGTACTGCTGGGTAATAAGATACAGCAATTTCTTTGGCTGCTCTTCATTTATCGGATCTGGACTTCATTTATTGGCAAACATCAATATTCCAAAAGAAAAATGTCACTCTCTTTAGAAAATACTGCCTGATAAGTGGTAAGAATGACAGAACAGAGCAATCACATGTCTTCAATATCAAAGATTCCATTTCTCAGAGTCACCTTTCCTTGCACTCATTTTCATGAAGAGTGCTTTAAGAGCCTTAAAGTGAATAAAGTATTCATGTAAATGGAACAAACACAATTAAATTTACGAAATTAATTTCCCAGCCTAGCTACAATGTCAGCTGACAGTTTCAGAGGAAAATAAATAGACTTCAGACCACAATATATTAAAAATCTAGAACAATCATACTTACTCCAACTGGCTTTTAAGACAGAATAATGTGGGAGGACTTAAAAAAAAAGCTTTCTTGCTTTTGTGGCGAACATCAGCATTTATGCCTGCCTGAGCAACAATGAACTCAGTATTGTCAAAAAGAAACACCAGTTTTGAAGTCTACTTTAGTTAATGCTGAAGTAATGGAGAAAACAGTATTAAATATTAATTCCATTCAAAAGCAGAATTGACCTGAGGAGGGTTACCAGCCACATAAATCCATATTACCACCACACAGCAGACATCTCAAGACGATTCATACTCCATAGATTGTTAGTTCTGTGTATTCATGAGCTAATGTTGTAATACATTAGAAAGGACTGACAAAATGAAAAATAGCTTAGCTTTTTAAAAGCTATATATTTCACTAAAATAGTTGATAATGAAGCAATAGCAATGCTGTTAATTGAATTTTCATACTTGAGCAATGAGACAAAGGCAAAATTTGAGCATGTTTATGGTTTTAAGTATGTGTATTGCACCTATGGAGATCTTTACTGATTACTCAGAGTTGTGTTGAGACAATGGTATTTTATTTTACAGTGATGTAGGGAAAGTACAAATAGTTACATGAAGAGTATTAGTTTATCTTCAACTTGTGCAAA
Organism: Urocynchramus pylzowi; assembly: GCA_013397555.1. NCBI lineage: Eukaryota > Metazoa > Chordata > Aves > Passeriformes > Fringillidae > Urocynchramus > Urocynchramus pylzowi. The sequence goes on along the minus strand of VZRH01000166.1, from coordinate 6,164 downwards.
CTGTCATGTGAACGGAATGGAGACACTATTACTGCATGATCTTTCAAAAGATGCAGAACGTGCACAGAAATTGCACTGATCATAAAAAAAATCTGCTAATGAATATGAAAACTATCCACAAAAAAAAAAAAAAAAAAAAAAAAAAAAAAAAAAAAAAAACAAAAAAAAAAAAAAAAATTTAAAAAAAAAAAAAAAAAAACCAAAAAAAAAAAAAAAAAAAAAAAAAAAAAAAAAAAAAAAGAAAAAAAAAAAGCTAGAAACCACAAATGAAGAATGAAAAGAAAATTAATGTAATTTTTCCCACTGGCAGTTAACAGAGTGATACTCCACTGTAAGGCTTAAGCCATTTTACTGCAAATGTACTGCTCTAAGAGAGCTCATCATTATCAAAAGATCAAGATAAATTTAAAATAAAACAAATATATTTCACATTCTGCACTGTAGCACCTAGTATGTATGCAGAAATTAGGTGTACCATGTAGCAATCTGCCAACCAGACTCCTCTCACCTCTCTAGTTTTTAGATACAAAAGTCGTAAAACTGAGCCTTCTGAAAACATGTGAATTCATCAAATCATTTATGTATTAAACATAAAGGGAAGGGAAGCTACTGAAGTGCTTCATGAGCATCAAAAAATAACATTTCGGAATATAAAATCATCATAAATTAACTAGCTAATAAAAAATTCACTGTTAAATTACACATATACTTACAGTGCCTTCATTTGCACAGTCAAGACCAAAACAAAACAACTGTGCCAAAAATACAGGTGAACTATAATACTACAGAAAATTAGAAGTAGTGTTTAAATAACTAAATCTGAACCTCTATCTTTTAACTAACACTGAAAAGGTAATAATTAATTTGTGCTTTAGAAATTAGAACTATTACCATTAAATAACTGTTTAGAAACTCACTAGAATCTTGATGGACTCTAATTTAAAAAGCTGAATTGTGTACCATCCAGTTCTCTAACATATCTTTATTGGACAATATGTTTTTTTCTTGTTCTAGTTACTTTATCAGAAGGCATAAGCTAAACTATCTACTATGTTTTATTCCAGAACAAATTAAAAAAATAGAAAATTACAGATCTCAAGGAAAGGAGTGTTAACTTTCAAAGTACACCAACTTCCAATAAAGCCAGTTCTTCAAGAAAACCATAAAGAGAAAAACTTGCACACAGTTCTACATGTTATTACGCAGTTTCAAAAACTGAAGCAATTTGAATACTTGCAACTCTTCAGTGCTTATTATGGTAGAACACATCTAACTTTAATATATATTAATAAGTCTTCCCACTTCACAGATGGGAACCAAGAAGAAAAGAAATGGTTTGTCCAAATGAAGAATATAAAAGGATTGGAAACAGACATCCAGTTACACAAGTGCTTGTCTAGCATCCTCATTATAACAAGCTTCTTTTCAGTTTAACCAAAACTGTTTCAGCTTTTGAATTGTTGGAAGAGCTTGAAGTCACTTCAAGTTCCTTAATTCTTTGGCAGAGGGTACACAGCTCATTGGACTCAAGTTGAGACTTCCATCTTACTTCTGAGGAAACATGGCTAAGCCAAGGAAAAGTAAGATTAAATACATTAGCTTTCCCTTGTGGTCTAAAACACTTCCCTAAGATCCACCAAATTGCCACATGAAGGATTTAAGGCTTATACACCACAAGAGCCAGAAAGCTTCAAAGTTCTCTGGTGCCAGACCAAAGCTCTGTCAACCAGACAAGGATTTGTTGATTCAGTTCAGGTCCCTGAATGTTTCTAACTACAAGGCCTTAATTTTCTGTAAAGAGAAGGTCTGTACCAGAAAACACTTGTAGCAGTCTCTTTGCTACCTCCACATTCCCTGACATGAGCATCACCATGTCTTGTCCTCCAGCTACACGAGAGACACCAGAGCTTCGCCGGCCTCTGCAAACAGAGGGTTTCTGGGGTTCTGGGGTTCGCTCCTGCAGCTGCTCTGGAAATGCCTTGATTCCCTTGGACCCCACTGGATGAGCAACCAGGCCCTGGCAGAATCACACATGGTGACTGAGACACAAAAACAAGGCTCTACAAAACTGGGTGAACTATCAAACCCAAAGTGGGCAGTGAGGAAAAGAAATGAGCAACTCTTCTGTGTTTTCCCACCAGTATCATCTCCAACAACACATTCCTTCAAGTGTTTTGCAACACTCTGGGACTCATCCTAGCCTTTGATGAGCCCACTCCACTCAGTAACCCAACAAAAAGCTAACCCAGCAAGAGAATGGGTTCTGTCAGTTTTCTGAGCAGAGTTGATTTACCAATCAGGCAAGCACTGAACCAGCAAAAGAGGAATTATAGTAGCACGCAGCCAGGAGCGGGACAGCCTCTTTCAGCAGCAAGAGCTGGCAAAGCCCATCGTGCAGAACCTCATGTATAAAGCTCCAAAACAAAGAACCAATTCAGGAAAAGTAGTCACTATAGCACATGCATTTCCTTCTTTTCTCAAGGAGAAAGCCTGCCTGCCTTCAGAGTATAAATCAGTGTGCTCAGACAGACCTGTACCACGGAACCTAACAGCTCTAAGAGGGAAACCTCGATTCTACATCAAGATCATCTTAAGGCGTGCATGACAAGTTTTGTGCTTCTTCAGAGACCAAACAAAGACACGTTCAAATCCATACAGTATCAGAAAAAATATGTTCGACGTGAACTTCGCTCAGATGTGACTTTGGCACGGAATTTTTCCTCCATGTGAGGAGAAAAGGCCTCAAGGCATCTGCAGTTTAAATTATAATCTTCAAACGGTACACGAATCACCTTTCTTTTCAAATTATGTTATTAAATGTTTTCTAATAATGACAAAGCTGTAAAAAAACATCTAACACCTAATGGCAAAATACCACCAATGAACTGCTGTAGGAAAGGGCAGAGTTAATTCTTTCAAGACTACACAAAATTCAAAATTAATCCTGAGAGCAAGAGCTATCAATTTAAAAACAATTCCATATAAATTTAATCAATTTGACTTTGCTTTGCCTCAGAAGCATGTACACATGTACACTACATACAGATTAGTGCTGTACTTCCCTGACTGGCCTCTAAGCTGCTCAAATTAAATATTTATTTTTATAAACATAAAAAATTTTCACCTTGAGGGGAAGACACCAAAGTTGACACCATTATGAAATTTTCAAGTAAACTGCTAATTTTGAACAATAACGAAAAAAAGGATGCTTTCCCTTTCTTATACCCCATTGCCCTAACTTTAAAGAGTAAAACATTTCCTTTGTTTAATTAAAAAAAAAAACCCACCTTTTTGTAATTTAAAAAATACATTAGAAAGGTTGCAGGCATTTCAAAAGGCAGAGATCTGTAACTGACATTATCAAATGCACACATTTGATAATTTCTTAACCTATTCATTATTGAGACATGTTAGAAGTTCACTGTATGTCTGTTGAGAAACAAAACATCCCCAGAAAAGTGCAATGCACAAGACTTCATAGGGGCACCTGCATTTTTAATTCTCAGTTTACCTGACTGACTTCTCCACAACTAGTACAGTACCAGTCCAGCTTTACAAAGTCAACCCCCTCAAAAGGCCAATTCTACAGTACTTTACTTCTGAAATACCACAGACATTACATTGTGCAGACAAAAACTGAATTATATGCTTAAACTTCAGTTTGTCTGACCTGAGATCTAGTCTACAGGAATAAGTCACATCTATGCAATGCATATAAATCTAGTTGAGTTAGACAGAAAAAAGGACAAAAAGTTCAATAGTATTTCTGCAAACTTCACAAACATATTTCAAGAACAGAGCTGACTGCAAGATCAGTTTAAAAAAAAGATATGTAACTTAGGCACAGAATATATCACAGCAAAAAACACAAACAAGATGACAGCATGTCGTTAACCTAATAACTGAGGCAAAGCATCAAAAAATGAAGGAAGGCAGAGACAGCACAAGAAGTATCATATAATGATACATATCATTTGAAGATGAAACCAAGAAATTAAAGAGGTTTCAAGAGCTACGGAACTGATCCAAGAAAAAGTTGAACACACAGAGCAGCATAAAGGACTTTTTATGCTACATTCTAGCTGGAGTATATTCTAGACAAGTCAAAAAGCGGGAATCAGCTGAATTTGACATTTTTACTTAAAGCAGATAAAACGATGGGGAAAACACAAAAATTATCTAAAATATAAACGGATTTGCGCCTCTGAAAGCTTTGACAGTTTGTCACACGCAAAGCTCTGTAGTCTGCGCACTCCTGCAAGCCATTCAGGAAGGCGACGAAGCCTCAAACAGCGCTCAGGCACCCGCGTTACGCTCTTTTGTTCACAAGGGGTAATTACACCAGACTGTGGCTCGATGTTAGGCCCACTCAGAGAGTAACTGAAACCCACAAAGCAGGTTCACAGCCTTGCCAGGCATAACAAAACATTTGCTTTAACACAAATATTTGCCAAAAGCAATAAAATGCGTATTTCATAATACTAATATATTGATAACAGCAAACCAACGTACAAATCATTTGAAGACAGAGTACAAGAAGAACACACAGAAAAAAAGAAATCACATAAAAATTTAAAGGGACTAAGTAACAATCTCCCAGAACAGACTTTTTACAGCCTCCACTGTACTGTTCAGTACTGTTCAGGCACTCTCTTGACTATACACAGGAAGGCAGCAAAGAGCCCGTAATCCAATAATATGCTCTAGGTATCGTGCTAGCACAGCACAACCTGGGTTTATATGTTTCTTATGATAGAACACATTATCAGTCCCATTCCACAGGCCAGGGAAAAAAAAATAAAAAAAAAAAAACAACAAAACATGAAACTAAGAAGTTCACCAGAAACTTCAAGATTTGAGAGTGTGTGTTTTCTTGCACAAGCTCTATAACAGTCTTCAGACACTCTTAAAGCAAGGGGAAGGCACTCCCAGAGCAGACCACAGCTGGCAGGGGGCAATGTGTCTCCCAAAAACCTGCCCCTTAGTCATGAGGCTGGGTGAGCATGCAACTAAATCCCAAAGCAGCATGGCTGCTGCCAGCTCTTGCTGGCCTGTTTACTTATTTTCCACTCTCAGGGTTTCAGACTATCAAGGCAGTTCAGTGCTAGCAGGCGTTTTCTACCCATGACATGACAGAGCTCAATCATGGGAACCTGTTTGGAGCTTTCTGCACGTCAAGATCCAAGAAAGCTACCAAGTGGTGTGTCCCACCTTTGGATCAGGCAGCGCTTTCCTCCTCATAGCAATTTCAGAAATTTAGTTCACCCATACCCCAGCAATACTGACGCGCAAGGCTGGCATTTAAGTTAAGCCTGCATGGAACCTGAGCAATTGCCAGGACACTCTGAAAGAACAACTACTCAAATGCAGAGGAAGGCTTGGAAGAGAAAGAACCTGTAACCACACCAACACTACAGGCACTGCCTGCACCTTTATTGCCGAGTTCTTTAGTGGCCGAGTTCTGACAAACTTGTATTAAGCTGCTGTAACCCAGAAGAGCTGTTGTGTGTCTCGCTCTAAACAACAGTACTGGCAAGAGCAGTAGCAGTCTAGTTAAAAATATTAATGAGAGGTGGTTTTTAAGGTACAACAATCCGGCTTTGCCAGTTTTTATGGTTTACAAAGCCCTTTTCACACTTTCTATTATACTTCAGCTCGAGCCGGGAGAAGCCCATGTACAAAGAACAAATCAAACAAGTAAACATCTGAAACGCTGCGAGCCTTCCTTTCGTCCTAAAACGTGGCAACAAAACACCCGTGTGTAACAATCACTGTTAAGTAACACCTGAATAGGCAACCTACTTTCGGTCGGCGTTTGTCTTTTGCCGTTCGAGGGGAAGAAAGAGGAAAACAAATAAAGGGAAAACAAACCCAAACAACTACGACCCCGCACACGGCCCCCGCTGCTGCGCTGCGAGCGCCGGGCCCGGCGGGCAGGGTCGGGGGCCGGCGCTGCGGGCNCGCTCGGGACCGGGCTGGAAACGTCAAAGCGGCGAGAGGCGCGGGGCGACTCTCTTTCTCCTCCTCCGCCGCCCCCCGAACAAAACGCACGGGCAGCCCGGAGCTCGCACCCGACCGGCGACATTCCCGGTGCCCGCACTTCTCCGCCGGGAGACCGCCCTGTCCCGGGAGAGACCCCCGGGGGCGCGGGGGACACGCGACGC